>PVKS010020500.1:0-14691 GCA_004027875.1 Aplodontia rufa | reverse complement strand
GGTGGTTCAGCAGTTAGAGCACATTCCTGGCATGCTTGAAGACCCAGGTTCAAACCCTAGCATCACATACACAACTAAGTGTCAGAGAAGCAAAGGCGAGATGGAAAAATAAATAAAATAGATTCTTTCTCTCCCTCTGTCTTAAAAAAAAAATGTGAGAAGAAATCAGAGGCACAGATACCTTGAGTAACCCACATCAGCCAGTAAGTAGTGGGCTTGAGATTGAAGCTCAGGCTTCAAGTCTGTGTCTCAAGCCCCACTCCACCCTGCCCAGTTCCTGAGGGAGCCACCAGCCCTTGCCTAATGCTCTAGGTTGGAGAGTGACCTTTCTGGTATATCTAGTGTGGGTGTTATTTGCTTTTCCTATTTTAGGAAAGCTGTGAAAAGGAAAAAAGATCCACAGAAGGGAAGCTAAGATGGAAGAAGTGATAATTAGGCTTCCTGAGAAAACACAAGTGTGGACTGGTTAGCTAGTGAGAGGGCAACGACTACTTAATTGTGCTGTGTTTTCTAGATTCTGAGAAATACTTCTCTTTTTTCCTTTTTAGTGTTTTGAATCAATATGTGCTTTACAGACATATAGAGATGATGTAGTATGTTTACCCCACTATATCTGAAAAGCCATGTTTCAATATGATGTTACAAATGAAAATGTGATCTTGGGAAAGCGGCATATAACGGCTTGCTACAAGAAGGACATGGTCTGATGCCTTCAGTTCCTGAGAAGGAATGATCAGGGAAAATAGATTAAATTTTACGGAGTGGGTTTGATAAAACATACGGAATGCTTTCTTAATGATAGTATCAGAACAGTGCTCTAAAAGGAGATTTAGAATTTTAGTCTTTAAAGGTATAAAACTATGATTAAAGCTTTCCATCCCAAATAAGTTTGGACTTCTAGCTATGATTCAGAATTCTTTCTCACTATAAAAGACTTAGCATACAATTAGCCTTACTTCATTTACCTTCTTGGGTAAAACTTTCATAAATGATACATCTCATTCATCTCAGTTTTACTAATTTTATTCAGTCCTCATGTTTTAGTCAGCTTTTTGCTGCTGTGACCTAAGGACCTGACAACAACAATTGTCAAGAAGGGATTATTTTGAGGGCTCACAGTTTGAAAGGTCTTAGTCTGTGGAAGGTTGGCTCCATTCCTTCAGGCTTGAGGTGAGGCTGAATATCATGGCAGCAGAGGGAGCAGAGAGCACAGGGTATCATGTTGGAAAGCACAGCAAAGAGAGAGAGAAGCTCTGTACCAGATACACAATGTGTACCCCAAAAGCACACCCCCAGTGACCCACCTCCTCCAGCCATACCCTACCAGCTTTCAGTTGCCAGTGGATCCCTACAAGGGGATTAACTCACTGATTGGGTTAAGGCTTTTCTAACACAATCATTTCACCTCAGCCTTCCTAAATTGTCACACATGAGCTTTTGGGGGACGCCTCACATTCAAACCGTAACACCTCATCCATACTTTTGGGCAGGAATTTGTTTCTCTCTGTCTCTCTCTCTCTGTCTCTCTCTCGTTATGTTTAGGGTACTGGTGATAGAACTTAGGGCCTTGCACATGCTGGGCAAGTGCTCTATCACTGATCTACATCCCCAGCACCCCCCTTTTTTATTGGTAACCCAGCCCTTTTGATTTTATTTTGGGACAGGATCTTGCATTGTTGCCCAGGTTACCTTGAACCTACAAACCTCCTGCCCCCGTCTGTAAAGAAGCTGGCATGCACCACTGCATTGGGCAGAAATTACTTTTAAGTAACTTGCGCAATAAACAGCCGCTAACCCACATGCCCTTCCTTAAAAGTGCTGCCTTGGATTTCTCAGGATTGGTGCTACCACTGTGGGGTGCGGGTCTGCACCACAGTACGGTGACTACAGCATGAGGGAAATTAATAGAGCAAGCAGTCCCTTCACCTCCCTCCCCCAATTTCTTCAACCAAAGTGTCCTCACCACAGTCTTCAGCCAAATAACTGCTTCTTTGATTGCCAATTTCGTCTTAATCCTGTTGGAATCAGGGAACACTCCTATTTTTTTTTTTTCTTAGAGAAGCTATCAGAAGGGAAATTTGGGGTAGATTTCTCTTCATCCACTGCTAGCACCAATTGTTTATCTGTGGGACTTTGCAAAAATGGTAGGTTGAGAACAGTGGTGTATTCTGAGAATTGTTTTGGAGTGTCATAGGGAGGAGGGTGCACAGAGTTTAATGAAGAATGA
The DNA here is from genome assembly GCA_004027875.1 of Aplodontia rufa. Taxonomy (NCBI): domain Eukaryota; kingdom Metazoa; phylum Chordata; class Mammalia; order Rodentia; family Aplodontiidae; genus Aplodontia; species Aplodontia rufa. The sequence goes on along the minus strand of PVKS010020500.1, from coordinate 12,464 downwards.
GTTTCAGTTCTAATTTTGAGATGAATAATTATTTTGTAAAGCAAAACTTTATAACATAGAAGTATTTGTAAATAAGGCAAAATGAGTTCTAATACTACATTTAGCCAGTCAGATTTATAATTTATGTTGCAAATATTAATAGTTTTAAAATATATGTAATGAGTTATATGTTCTACGTATTCTATTTCTATGAACCATATTCTATCAATTTTTGTTACCTATCTTCCTTTTCCAAATAATTATGGGCTCATGATAGCAATTAGGTATTCTATGAGAAAATCAGGAATGTGTTCTGAGTACTTGTACTTATATAACTTTAATACTTTAAAATGCTTTGAAAAATTCCATGAACATATTTGATAAAATAGTACAAGGCAGTCAGTGAAGTATTTCAAAAAGGATGGGCTATAATTAGTGTAATTTAAGGTATGATTTCATATCAGTGGACATATAGGAGTACCTTTATTTGGATATTGAAAGATTCCCAAGAAATCTACCAAACTCTGCTGTGTCCTGGGTAATGGAGATGTAAAATATTTCCATCATTATGGAAAGTTCTGGACAGTGCTCTTCTAAAATTATATTAAATCTAATGGCCTCTCTTAATGACTGCCTAATAATCATGTACAGGTCTAGAAAGTGACCACACCTCCTCCTCTTATTCTTTTTTCTTTTTTTGAGCAAGAAAAAGAATCAATTTTATTTAGTTTTTTATTTGACTTCTGTTACTTTGAAACATCTTTCTGTACTGGGGCTAGGTTCAAACCTGTGGCCTTGTACATGCCAGGCAAGCACCATAATTGCTGAGCTACCACTTCAGCCCCAGGAACACCATTTTTTTCAAAGGGAAATATACCAGCATATGGGAAACTCTTGTCCAGAAACCACAAATAACTATTGTTTCTGGTAATACAAAGAAGAAGAAAACACATTGTGTGCTTTGAGAATTAAGACTGGTGTTCATATTTGAATGACCTCACCTCTTCTTGATGTAGATTTGGACATCTAATTACATTTCCTCACCTATCCTGAGTCCTCTTTGTCATACTTTCATGATCACTTTAAACTTTTTTCTCATTTTCACCCTGATTCTCTACTTTTATACTTTTTTCAGGTTCCTTGTCTTACATCTTCAGTCTCTCTTCTGTGTTTGCTTTCTCTTTATAGCCTGTTTCTTTAGCATTTATGCAGTACTTGCATGGGCATTGTGATTTCTACTTACATGAACTCAAGATGATGCACATGTGCACATGCAAAATAGACTGCATACATTTTCCAGTTTGCCTGCATTCAGTGAAAATTATCTACCACCCCCTGCAAAAGATAACTTTGTCGAGTGAATGTCACCCTCTGCCCAAATCTTCAGTCCAACACATGTATTTGGACTTCTCCAACCTTTTCTTTCTTGCTCGCTGGAGGTATCCACTATTCCTTCCCAAGCACATGGGGTATTTATTTCTGACTCTTCAGTATTACATACATTTATCTTCCCTACCTATAAGGCTCAGTATGTGCTGTCTTAGGTTACTGTGCAGCCTTGCTGGATGGGTGCAGATTTTACCCCTGGTCCTTTGAGTGCCCTGTATGCTTTAGGCATTTTGTAAACAGTAAGTGGAGATACTCCGTGAGAGGCAAGCTACTCCTTAAAGGCCCATTGTCAGCTTTGCAAATAAAGTTTTATTAGAACGTAGCCACACTCATGAGTATGAGAAGGAAATAGACTTGTGGATAATGGAATCCATATTCACTTAGATGAAGAGGATTGGTAAGGAGTGGGGACTATTTCAGAGTGATCAAATGTGATTATCATTTTGAAGGCTTTTAAGTAGTAATAAAAACTTTATGAAACTCAGAGCATATTAAGAAGGGTGAGAGAAGAGAATAGATGCTAGTGGATCTATCTAATCCACTGAAATTCTTGTGATTAGTCTTTTCAGAGCCAGGTTTTAAAACTATGACTATTACAATAGAAATGGCTATTAACTAGTGATTGGATTATTTTCATATGCTTTGTGAATATATGGATTAAAATGATTAAAAATTAAATACTGTTGTCTCATCAAATCAACAAATACAAATGAGAAGATAGCTTTCAGTGTTGACATGTATTGTGTGAATGATGCTTTCATTATGTACTTAATGGCAAGATAAATTGATAGAACATTTAGGGAAAGCATTTTAGCAGTGTTTCCAGACAGTTTTTGTAAATTTTTATTTTTAATAGATATATTGTGATAGTATATATGGGATAAAGCGTGATGTTAACACATACATGCAATATGCAAGGATCTAAAAAATTTATAATCTCCCTTCTAATAACATTGTTTGAAATGTATACAATAAAAGCACATAAAGATGAATGCATAGTAAAGTTAATTACAACATCATTTATAATGAAAAATGGGAAACCATCTAAATTTTCACCATGCATAATAGTTAAATTGGTAGCTATGAAAGCAAATACTAAAAAGGCATTAAATTTGGGTCTTAGAAGAATATACGGTGATAATGGACTACATTTGTGATTTAATGTTGATTTTTTTTTTTTAAATGGTGGACTTACAATGTGTAAAATCATAAGCAGAGACATGGCTATTTGAAAATAAAGTGGCATTATGGCAAGATGACTGAATAATTGGTAATTTTAGGTTTCTTTATGTGTTTTTGTATCAATTTAAAAAATAGCTATTTTTCCTTATATGAAAACAGTTATTAAAAACTGAATAGCTATTCTCTCCTATAGTCTGAGCCTCCTGCCTTGGCATCTAATGGCCCAGTGTCAGTGTAAGGTAACCTGGGCAATGATTCACCAGCACTAAGTCTATCTTGCCACAAAACATGTGTTCAAAACATGTCTCTTGATTTGAGGTTAATCTCCACAGAGGTTGGAATGAAGGACTTTGCCTCTCCGTGTCAGCCTAAAAACATGTAAAGAGTATTAATGTAGAGAATCCTACCTAAAAAGATGAAAAAGCAACCTAAAAATTCAGTGGGGGAATTATGGCTGCACAAAGTAGTTGAGCAGTTTAATGTTTTGTAGAGAAGCATTAAAATATTATTTTTTGTGGGAGTGAGTTAAGGAATGTATGGATATATTGTGTGCATGTATAAATGTGTAAAAACAAACCCCTTCATTATGTAAGACTATAATGCACAATACAAATATATGAAGGGCAAACATAAGTTTAGCTGTTGAAAATTGAAAAATGAGGAAGTATGTTTAGAAAATTACCACACATTTGAGCATCTTTTCTATGCTTGCCACTGTGTTAGAGATTCAAAGATGAGTCGGATGCTCTCAAGAGCACAATCTAGTGGTAAGATTCACATACATACAAATGAATAATTAAGAGAGTATATGGTAAGTCCAATGACAGAAAAATGCCAAGGCTGTTATGCTGATATGAAGCGGGGCAAAAATTCAGAGTAGGTGGGCAAAAGGAGCTCCCTTCTGGAAACAGATGATGAAAGGAGATGTTGGTTAATTTTTAAATATGTAGGAGAATTTATGTGGAACATTAAAATTCTCAGAATAGCCAGAGTAATCTTGAGCAAAGAGAATAAAGCTGGAGACATTATACTACCTGACTTCAAAATAAACTACAAAGCTGTAGTAGACAAAGCAGCATGGTATTGACATAAAAGCAGACATAGGTACCAATGGAACAGAATAGAGATTCTAGAAGTATAATCATGCATCTGCAGTCAGTTGACCTCAGACAGAAGTGCTAAGAACACACATTGGAAAGGACAGTCTCTTCAGTAAATGGTGCTGGGAAAGCTGGATACCACGTGCAGGAGATACCACATACCCCCTCTCACTATATATCTATCTATATATGTGTATATATATATATATATATATATATATATATATATATATATTAAAAACTTGTGATCAGCAAATAAATTTCTCAATAAAAAAAGATATAATTGTGAGGTATAGAGAAACTACAGAAATATGAGAAGTCAGATGAGGTTAACAAATGTTACATGCTAGTCTGAATTAGGAGGTAGAGATGGCACTGGTGGCTTGTGAATGGTCATAGATCTCCATGAAGAAGTAAAATTTGATCAGAAATCAGAAATATTAACATTTGAGGAAATTCTTATGTAAAATAAATAAACTGGATACCTAATTATCACATTTTGACTTCAATTCAAAATATACTGTTTATATCATAGGTTAACTTGGGTCTGCAGATCTGATGGAATAACAGTCATGTGGTATCAAAGCAACGTGTTGGAGTCTTAATTGCTGTTGTGGTGTTTGCTGACACCTTATCCAACACTGTTGATTTTCCTTCTTTCAAGTTTCAAATTCAAGATTTTTATGTATAGACTGAGATTTAAGGAGACATGTCAGTGACTTTAGCTTAAAGAGTTAGAATAGATTAGGATAAGAGAATGTTAAAGTTTGTTTTAGAATAAGAAATAATATTTGTATAACTATTTCACATACATTGTCATATATAGTTGAAGATGTACATATGTGTATATAAATCTCATTTGCTCAAGTCTCATTAGCTTTAACAGGCTATGAATTACTGTTATTCCTTTTTTTAAAGTGAAGACAAATGTTTTTGAAAGATGAATGGTTTTCATCAGATCATACTTCAATGCATGGTAGAGTCAGACTTTAAAAGCAGGTGAACCAATTCTAAATGATGTGCTTATTCTATTTCAGTGCTTTGCGTATTATCTATGACATCCTACTAAAGCACTAAAAAAGACAACCTAGGAAAAGATAAATACCATTATAACATATAATTGTACATTGCTATAGCATTCATTTAGAAAACAGGATATTTGACCAGAGATAAATATATTCCATTTTGTCAGAATGTCTCTAATTTGAAAATATGATAAATACTAAGAGTGGCTTTAAAAAAAATGATTCTCTCTCTCTCTCTCTCTTTAAAAAAGAAGATAAATGGGAGGAAATATAAGCTAACTGACAAGGCTTTAGTATCAGAATATTAAAAAAACTCAATAGCAAAAAAATAACAAATAACCTGAATTTTAAAAAAATGGTAAATACGAGGCTGGAGTGGTGGCTCAGTAGTTATGGCACTTGCCCAGCCATGCGCAAGTACACAGATTCAAACCCCAGCACCCAGTACACAACTAAGTGTCAGAGCAATGAATGCCATGTGAAAAACTCAATAAAAATTGATTCTCTCTGTGTCTCTCTCTCATTGTCTTTCTCTCTTAAGAAATACCTGTTTACCTTTTTTTTTTTTTTAACAGAAGACAAAAAATGCCAACAGGTATATGGAAAAATGCTCAATCAACATCACTGATCAGCAGGGAAATGCAAATCAAACCTGCAAAGAGATAATCACCTCATTGTGGTTAAGATGGCTATTATCAAAAAGACAAAAGACAATTGGGTTCATGTTACATTGTCATTATGTGAGAATATATGAATGTGTAATGAAGAATCCCCTCACTACCAAGGTTATGTTGCACCTATTAAGAAAAAAAACAAAAGACAAGTGCTATCAAGATGTGGAAAAATGGGAATCCTCACACACTGTTGATGGGAATATAAATTAGTACAGCCATTAAAAAAACAACATAGAGGTCCCTTAAAAAGTTTAAAAGAACTACCATATGGTCTTGCAATCTCATTAATGGGTATTAATCTAAAGGAAATAAAATCCGTCTGTCAAAGACATACCCTTGTTTATTTTTTAGTACTGTTCATGATCATCAAGAAAAGGAATTAAGTGCCCATCAGTTGATGAGTGGATAAAGAAAATGTGTGTATACATAACAGAGTACTTATTCAGCCATATAAAAAAGGAAATCCTGTCATTTTTGACAACATGGATGCAACTGGAGGATGTTAAGTGAAAGGAGAGGCTTAGGGGTTGGAGCAGTGGCTCAGCGGTAGAGTGCTTGCCTGGCATGCAGGAGGACTCAAGTTCACCCCAGCACCACATATAAGCTAAGTGTTGGAGCAGTGAAAAACAGATAAACAAATAAAATTAATTCATTTTTCTCTCTCTCTCCTTATTTCTTTAAAAAAAATACCATATGAAAAAATAAAATTGAAAAAAAAATTAAGACAGGCACAGAAAGACAGATGCCTTGTGATCTCACTCGTGAGATCCCATAGGCATTGAGAATAGAATGGTGGTTACTAGAGGCTAGGGAGAGGAGGGGAGGGAGAGATGAGGAGAGGTTGATCAATGGGTACAAAGTTATAGTTTGGTAGGAACAAGAAGTTTTGGTGTCGTTTTGCAGAGTAGGGTGACTATAGATATTGAGAATGTATTATGTATTTCTAAAAAGCTGGGGGAAATGATTTTGAAAGTTTTCACTGTAAAGAAATGATAAATGTTTTACGAAGAGAGAAGTGCTAACTCTGATTTGAACAATGTATTCATGTATTGAAATATCAAGCAGCACCCCATAAATATAATTTGTAGGTCACAAAGTTTTTAAAGTTAAAAAATGCGTAAGAATTAGGTGAAGAAGAGGGGGCAACAGTCATTCCAGAGATTAGGAACACCAAGGTCCAGGACAAGGAGGAGAGATGTACCCCAGATATAGGAGTGTAGGAGAATAGTGCCAGTCACTGCAGTGTAAAGTGGGTGGGGGTCAGATAAGGTAGGGAAGGAGCAAAGGGTAGTGCTCTTTGGGGTCTTAAAAATCTTAGACTTTTTTTTTCTACACACTGGTATTCAAGGGTTTTAAATAAGGGAGTGACAATAGATTACAAATTAAGATGACACTCTGATGGAATGTATGAAATATAGCTTAAAAAGGTAAGAGTTTGGGGCTGGAGCGGTGGCTTGGCAGTTACCAAGCTTGCCTAGCATGCTCAGGTATGTGAGTTCAAACCCCAGCACCATGTACACAACGAAGTTTCTGAGAAATGAAAGTCATGTGAAAAACTAAATAAAAATTGCTTCTTTTTTCTCTCGTTCACTGTTCCCTCTTTTTTTTTTTTTTTTTAAAAAAAAAAAGATGAGTTTAAAGGCAGAAAAGAACAATCAGTTAAAGTTTGTGGAATGTGTGAATATGAAACACAAGGGGCCTAGAACAGAGAGAAGACCAAAGATCAGACTATAGCAGTCGGTAGGCAAGACAACCATGTGTGTTTCTATATCAGCTTGTTAAAAAGCTCCCCGCATCCGTATACACAGAAACAAACATACGAAACAATGACCATGAGGACTTTATTAAAACTGCAACATCACTAATAGTGATTATGTCTAGGAATGGAGGAGCTCATGCCTTTTTTTCTTTGTGTTTTTCAAGTATTTTGCTTTGAACATGGATTACTTCTATAATCAGAAAAGGATCGTGTCCTTTTAGAAGAAAGACAAAAGAGCGAGTATACTAGGGGAAGATATACATGAGGTTTAGGAATGAAATTGCTGTGAAAAGAAATGTCATCATAAGGTATTGACAGAAGTAGCAAGGCCACATGAGATAAGGTAGTCACAAACACCAATACTGTATGATTCCTCCTATGTGAGATATCCAGAGAAGTCAAATCCATAGAAACAGAATATGTGAAGGTGGTTGCCAGGGACTGAGCAGACTAGAAATGGGGAATTGTTCAGTGAGTATAGAGTTTGAGATTTATAATATGAAAAGGCTCTAGAGATTGGTTGTACAACAGTATGAATGCACTTAATGCTACTGAATTGTATACACTTAAAATATTTAAGATGGCTAGTTGTATGTATGTTTTAAGGACAAATCTGCATCTCATGATCAAGTACCCTGGTGCATATAGAAGAAGATACATCATGAATTTAGGGTTAAGGTTTTGCCAAGCCAATACAGAATAGGGTAAGGGATGCTAGTGATTGTAGGGTTGTGTGGTTGGTTAGTTCTGGGGTAGTGAGCAAGTAAGGAAGGAAGGAATAAGAAATTAGGAAGGGCTATTAAAGAACAGGTGCAAATCTCTCAATATCCACTGGGTATTGGTTCCAGGGCCCTTCTTCAATACTAGAATCCACAGATGCCTGCCTGCAGTTACCTTCGGTCACTCCATTCAAACTAGATGGACTAATTAGGTTACAGCTCTGATGATCTAATCATGACACCCATGAATATTCTTGCCTTAACACCAGAACCCTCATACACAAACTGCAGTAATGACCCTAAAATTTAGCTCATCTAGCTTTCACTTTATACTTTAAAAGTCAAACTATTAATAGAAATCTAGTAATCCTTTTCTAAATCTTGTCTATTAAATAATTTAGAAAACATAAGTCAAACATTAATATAAGAAGAACAGCATTTTATAAAATTTAATGAAACATGTTTTGGCTTCCCAGTCTTGAAAATTTATGTCAAGAAGATATTAATATGAATCTCTTTCTTAAAAGCACAAACAAAAAACAGGAGCATGGACTATTTTATGTTTAATGAGATGTCAATAAATAGCATTAACCTCCAGTTTAAAAGGAAGATTAATTTTCTCCAGATTGAGGAAATTCTGTTTAGTTTTTCAAAAACCATATAGTTTAGAAGAATAAGTTTAACAAAACGGCGGTGTAATTATTGATGTTTCACTTTTTTTAACTAAATCTTTGCAATCTGTTGTTTATTTAATACCTACAGCACATCTCAAATTGCTCAGATTTAGGTAGGTGGCAACCCTGTAGCAGACTTCTGTGTGTTTTTGACATGCCCCCACTGTTCTTTGGCCCTTCCTTCCTTCTGGCATTCAGGGTGTTCCAAACTCATCTGTACCTGCCTGTTTCAATGCTGGCATCAGCCATTTCACTCAGGAGCCCTGGTTCATTTTCATGCAAGTGGTTTTACAGAAAGACATGGGTGCTGGGTATTGCTCCAGAGGCGCCTTTACTATGTGGTCAGAGCCAAGGAATACATGCATGTGTGTCTGTGTGCATATACATGTACTGATACACATGCACATGTGTGTATCTCTACATACACATTTAAGAATATCCCACATTCACATCAGTGCTTCTATTTTCTGTCAATCCCTCCAGGTTTCTTTCTTGCCTTCTCCTATCCCATGCTTGTGTGTCCATTTCATAATAAGAATCTTGACATTCAACATTATCAACCCAATCTCTTATTGACTCAATCCTGTAATAATTCATCTAGAATAGTTTCTAAACTGCTTCTCCCATTTTCCACTACAAAAAAAAAATACTTGCTAGAATGAGTTAATCTATTTGCTGTTATCCCCACAATTGAGAATATGTGGTCAAATACAGTATTCATGTTTCTTGAATTGCTTTTTTCTCCCACCCACTCTGCTCCTTTTCTTCCTTACCGTTCTCTTCTCTTTTCATGTGTAACACATGCTTCCAGAAATCAAAACCATATAAGACACACCCAGAGAAATGTTACTCTCTCCTATAATTTCTTCTACTTCCCTCAACTCCTTGTAAGTAACTTCTGTTTCTGGCCTTTCTATTTTGCATTATAAACATTAGCACATACATATCTCCTTATGTTCCCCTTGCTTCTTATATTCTGCTGAAATGCCCAGAATAGGCAAATAGGTAGAGACAGAGTGTGGATTCCCGGTTCCCTGTGACTAGGGCAGATGGACAGAAATGAGAAATGACTGCTGATGGGGAATGCAGAAAATGTTCTAAAATTGGGATAGTGGTCGCACAGTTCTAAATATCCTAAAAGTCTTTGAACTGTTTGCTTAACAGTGGGTGCCCTGAATGACATATGAATAAAGTAAAGCTGTTTTTAAAAGGTGACCCATGTAAACTTTGCTTATTTTGTACTCAACGGTGCCTCTTAGAAATCATTTCACAGTAGTTCAGAGATTATTCCTCTTTCTTATAGTGGCTTGATACTGCTGTGTATGTTTAGTAGTTTACTCAGCCGTCCCCTGTTTGTGACATGTAGGTGGCTTTCTGTCTCCAACTATGAACAGTACTGCAGTGAATGCAGGATGTATGCTCTTGTTATATTCATATTGTTTTCTTCAGACTTCATTCCTAGAAGTGGGGTTGCTGGATCCAATGGAAAATACCTATGTAGCTGTGTTAGGTATTGTCACTTTTCCTCCACAGAGAGTGGTCCATTTTGTACCTGTGGTGAATATGAGCATCACCTGCCCAATACCTTGCCAGCAAAGTTTATTATCAGGCTTTTAAATTTTTGCCAATGTGATTGCTAGAAAATGGTATTTTATTATGAACCTAACTTGCATTTCTCTTATTGAGAGTCAATATGAACAAATTTTTGTATTTTAAGGGCCATTTATATACATTTTTGAAAACTGTCTTTTCATGCTTTTTTGCTAAATTTTCTTTGTGTATTAGAAGTATTAACCTATTAGCTTTGAAGTATTTTCACATGTGTTTGACTTTGCTTATGCAAAACTTTTCTTTTTATATAAGTTTATTAAGCTTTTTTAATCATAGAAAGCCTTTACCTATACTCACTTTTTAAAATTTCCCTATACTCATGTTAAAAAAGAATTTATATTTTCTTCTAGTACTTGTTGAGTTTCTTATTTTACATTTAATTTTCAAATGTACCAGCACAAGAAATGGATCTGATTTTCTTTCTTCAACTTGCTATCCAGTTATACAAATCATATTATTAAAAAACAACATTTTTGCCTGAATGATTTGAGGTATATTTGTATTATATGTTAGATGTAGATCTACTTCTGGACTTTCTATTGCATTGGCATTTCTGTGTATGCATGTGCTGTAGGTTGTTTCAACTAAGGAGGCTTTTAGTGTGTTTTAATATGTCATTGGCTGTTCTTTTTCATTATGTTCTTGGCTATCCTTGTGTGTTTATTTTAATATTTGAACTTTATGAAGAATGACTAAAAACTATTATAAAAGAACCCATTACAGTTTTGGGCAAATTTTGTTCTATTTATACATTCGTTTAAGGGCATTCTATGCTCCTACTCCTTAAATGTGAACACCTGGTATCCCTATAATTGCAGTCACCTGCCCCTACCCGGGGACTCTGTGCTATTAACTTATATACCACGAACCCCACATTATGGTGCTCAGCTGGTCAGTTACCTTTTGAGGAAAACAAATGTCTTTCACATCTACTCTGCTGTTTACCATGTCTAGCACTGGTCACTGATGTCTGTAGATCTCAGTTCCATATGGCTCCCTGGATGTTGAGATGTCCTTATCCCAGAACAAGGGACATAAATCTTTGTCCAAGTGTACTTTTGTGTGCAAGGATAATTCAGAAGTTTTGAGAGAGAACCTTCTTGCCTTGTTCCTGACTTATGGGAGAAAACATTCAATATACAAGACTAACTATTTGTGATCATTTTATTATTACTCAGTCAGCTAATTTTCAGTTTTACAGGAGACACATCAACTTTAATATCTGAAAATAATTTGTGTGAGAGAGCTGTTGACATTAGCTGTCATCCCAGGCTCACTCTGCATGCCACCCTGCATGTCGCCAGTCACCCTCACCAAGACATGTAGGAAATACTGCAAAGTGATTTTAATATTAGATGAAGCATAACATAATTAGGACTATCAGTCTGCTCAGACTTCCATAGGTTCCATATATGCTCCACAGTCCCAAATTTATGGTGTTTTGGTTGTCTGTATTATCTTCTTCATTAATAGAATGATGTTTTGTGTATGTTGAACCAGCCCTGCATTCCAGGGATAAAGCCCACTTGGTCATGATGGATTATTTCCTTAATAAATTTTGGAATACGGTTTGCTAGTACTTTGTTGAGGATTTTTGTATCCACGTTCGTAAGGGATATTGGTCTGTAGTTTTCTTTTCTTGATGTGTCCTTGTCCGGTTTTGGTATCAGAGTTGTGGTTGCTTCATAAAAAGTGGATGGGAGCATTCCCTCCTTTTCAATTTCTTGGAATAACTTAGTAAGGAGAGGTGTTAGTTCCTCCTCAAAAGTGTGGTAAAAATCAGCGGAGAAGCCGTCTGGTCCTGGGCTTTTCTTCTTTGGTAGACTTTTAATTGCATTCTGGATTTCAGTGCCTGTGACTGGGCCATTTAGGACTTCAATATCCTCCTGATTCAATTTAGGGATGTTGTAAGTGTCATGAAATTTATCCATTTCCTCCAAGTTATCAAATTTGGAGGAGTATAGGTTTTCAAAATACGATCTTATAATTTGTTGGATTTCTATGGGGTTGGTGGTGATCGTTCCCTTTTCATTGGAGATTTTATTGATTTGCCTCATTTCTCTCCTTCTTTTGGTTAGATTCGCTAGGGGCCTATCTATCTTGTTTATTTTTTCAAAGTACCAGCTTTTTGTTTAATCAATTTTTTTATTGTGTTTTTGTTTTCAATTTCATTGATTTCGGCTCTGATCTTGATTATTTCCTTCCTTCTGCTGGGTTTGGGGTTAGCTTGTTCTTCCTTTTGGAGGGCTTTGAGATGAAGTGTAAGCTTATTTATTTGGGATCTCTCTTCATTTTTAATGTGGGCACTCAATGCTATGAATTTTCCCCTTAGGAAAGCTTTCATGCTGTCCC
>PVKS010020499.1:0-36723 GCA_004027875.1 Aplodontia rufa | reverse complement strand
CTACACCTCCAAGTATCCTAGAGAGCCATCCCCCTATTACTCTGAAAGTCATTCAATTTGCGGTTTTGTTAGGTTAGCCGTCTGCCATACTGCTTCCCCATATATGCTAGCATCCACAGATTAGAGAAACCATTCGGCCCTTGAGTCTCAGAGCTTGGGAGACTTCACTAAGTATAATTCTATCCATCTCCATCCATTTGATTTCAAAGATTTGAAATCTTTACTCATTTTAAATGTTATATACTTACATTATCCATGATTATTGGGAGACTAATCCCTCTGGTTAAGGGGTTCACTGATTCCCGTGGTGGTTCAGTTCTTTGTATGTTTCCTCCATTATGTGAAATATTTTGGGGGGATTTCTCTGTGCCAAACATGAGTAGGAAAATTGTCCCCCTAAAGAAATTCTGTCTTCGCTCTTGCTAAGACAAGAATACCAGTGATGGTATCAGCGGAAGACCATAGAGGTGCTTTCTGGCTCAGAAATTTCTTGATCATGCAGATGGAGTAAATGTATACCCCAAGTCCACATCAAGACAGGCTCAGGGCTAAGAATTTTCAGGAAATACTTCTCCCTCACTGATAGCTCAAGCCACATCTGACAGCCTGCCCAGTGAAAAGCTCTCCTGTTTCTGCTGGAGGGCTTTTTTTCTAATTTACTCTTTCATTGAGAGTGTAGCCTTTGAGAGTTCTTGAAGGGAATCTGTATTAAATCCTTGCTTCCTGTGAGTCCAAGGCCTTCTTTCCCATCCACCATGGCTGTTGAACCCAGAGCCTTTGATTTGTGAGGTTAGCAAATGCTCCTGGGGCAGCCGAAGCATCTCTCTAACTGACATAATACAATTTATTTTTTTTTCCCCCCTTTGGTACCAGAGATTGAACCCAGCGGTGCTTAACTATTGAGCCACATCTCCAGACCATTTTTTATTTTTTATTTAGAGACAACTTCTTGCCAAGTTGCTTAGGGCCTTGTTAAGTTGCTGAGGCTGGCCTTGAATTTGTGATCCTCCTTGCCTCAGCTTCCCCAGCTGCTGGGATTCTTTGAAATTTATTGACATTTTTGTCATTGGCTGGAATACGGTGAATCTTTAAATATCTTGTGACAACAAAAATACACATGTGTTTTCTGTCTATAGAATACAGCATATGATATTTATGAAAGAGAACACGTTACATTACCAAAGTCTACGAATTGAAAATAATTTTTTATCCACTTCCTCTACCCAAAACTGAGAGGGGTTTGCTGACCTTCTCACCCTGGTTTTGATTTTGTTAATTCTATTTTGATTTCTTTGAACTTGAATTTTCCTCTAGCGTTTGATATCGCTGGTGTAAAATAGGATGCCTTCTTACACCCAGTATTTGCATGGACTGTTGTGTTTTTCTCTCTGGAAGCGTTACATATTTCATTTCTCAAAGGACTACGAAGTGTTGCAGGAATACACCTCAGGGACATCTTTTCTTCATTCATTATTTTGGACATTCCCAATCTGGAGATCTGCATCTTTCCATTTTGAGATATTTTTAATATGCTTTGTTTTTTAATTCCCCTCCCTTTATTTCTTTCCTATCTCTTTTTGGAACTACAAAGAGGCGAATGTTAGGCTTCCTAGATGGATACTTTCATTTTCTTATCTTTTCTCTCCAGTTGTTCCTTGTCATTTCTTTGATGTTGGGGAGTTTTCTTCCAGTTCATTCATTTGAGTGTGCAAACCTCAAGAAAGCTTTTAGTTTTCTGGTTATTCATTTTAATAGTATTCTAATCCTGCTTCACAGATGCAGTATCTTATCTCTCTGAAGACAATAATTATGATGTATTTGAAATGTTGTTCTGCTCCTCTGAAATCCTGTTTTTGTTTGCTTCTTCTCTTCCCTTCCCTGCTCTTTCCCCAACTCCTCCTCCTCCTCCTCCTCCCTTTCTCTTTCTTGTCTCCGTCTTTGTCTCTAGGTAGGTCTCTCTCTCTTTCTCTCTCTCTCTCTCCTTCCTTTGGTATGCCTGTCTCCAAATACCTGGTGATCCTCGGCTATTCAGATTCAAGAGTGAAGCATTAAAAAGCTAAATCAATGGTGGCCTTAATGGCGGGCAGTCAGATGGCCATGGTCCATTCCCTGGGGAAAACCCTGATATCAGTATCTGCAGTCTTTTTCCCAGGACGGCTTTGTTTTTCCAGAAGAGTCTGCCAGGCTCCTGCCTTGGGGAGTAGAGGGCTGGTGGGATAGGCCTGCTGCGGGGTGTCATTCTGGAACAGGGTTGGGCAAAGGCACAGGGACCTCACTGTGCTCCAAGCAAACTTGCACCTACTCCAGAGCCTTTCACACCATCTCCTCCACTGGGGGTGTCCCCAAGTCAAGTCACTGGCTGGGTTTCTCTGATCCTTACAGCAGAGAGAAGGCTCGTTGCAGAGCTGTCCAGGATGAGTGAGGACATGCAGGATCTAACTGCTCCTCATATCCAACTCTGAGCCAATTTCCCCTGTCAGGTTCATCTCATCCCCACCAGCTGCAGAACACAGCGCCTCCAGCCCAGACCTCCGGCTTTCCCGAACCCTCATCCTGTGTTTGACCGACCTCTTCTATAAATTACCCACTGCCATTTCTCTACCACAACATTGTGGTCTAGGACTTTAGATGTCTTCTACCTTCATCAAAGATCACTCCTTGTTTTGAGGTGGATTACAAGAGGGGAAAAAATGAGAAAATATGTACTCTGCCATTTTGAAATCAGAATTCCTCATCCCTTTTTTTTTCTTTTATTCAGAAATTTATTTGTTGAACAATCAAACCTCATCCCTTTATTTTAAAAGCATTTTTATTTTGGATATGCCTCTAGTAAATAGCATATACTTGAGTTTTGTTCTGAATAAGTTTTTTCGCTTTGTTTTTGTTTTATGGGGTTAAAAAAAGTAACGTAAAATATACCACCTTAACTTTTTTTTTAAAAGAGATAGAATCAATTTTATTTAGTTTTTCATGTGGCCTTCATTGCTCCAACACTTCATTGTGTATGTGGTGCTGGGATTTGAAACTTGTGTCCTTGAGCCTCCGTAGCCACAGAGCCACCGCTCCAGCCCCTACCTTAACTGTTTTTAAGTGTATAGTTCAGTGGTGTTAAATATATTTTACTGTTGGAAAACACTGGGCTTTTTTCAGCAAGTGAGAGTTTAGTCCTTTGGTCACCTAATGTGCTATTTGAGCTTACTCTTACATTTTACTTTCCAGGTTTTTAAACGCTCTTTGCCATTCCTCTATGCTATATTCCTCAGGTTGTATTTCTTCATTTCCTCCTGTCCCAAGGATGATTTGGAAGTGATGTACTTATTTTTCTTTTTCTTTAAATAAAAAGATATATGTTAGGGGCTGGAGTGGTGGCTCAGCAGTTACGGAGCTTGCCTGGCATGCACACAGTACACGGGTTCAAACCCCAGCACCCACATACGCAACTAAGTGTCAGAGCAATGAAAGCCATGTGAAAAACTCAATAAAAATTGATTCTCTCCATTTTTCTCTCTCTCTCTCTCTCTATCCTTCTCTCTTTAAAAATATATATATATATATTAAAAATTAAATTCATATGTTAATACTCCAATGACGCTGGCTTCCGGCACTGTCATAGACATTTTCCCCAGTTGTAAATTCCCTTGGTTAGTTTTGAATGAGTGCCACCATGAGCACTGAAGTCCTTTCCACAGAGTCTTTAAGCACCCCAAATCCATAAAATTCGAGATGCTACATTCTTACACTTTTTCTTCCTCATCTCTGATCATTATATTTTGGCCTCTTTCTCTAAATTCTTTTTCCTAAATCAGTTCCTTACGTAGCTACTGTCCTCAACGTCTATCCACGGGCCACTTTTTCTCTTGTTCCCTGGACTATCAAACCCACTCATAAGGACTTAGTCCAATTTGACTCCCGAGTCTGCACCTCCTGCTTTGACCTTCACCCCTGAGTTTCTGATGCCTGCATTCAACTAAGTCAATGTGAACCGAATGTCCCAGAACACCCCAACTCGAGGTATTTAAAACTAAAACCAGTACTTTCGATTAGTTAAGAGGTCTCTAAAGCTAAACTGCCTGAGTTCTGCTCTTAACTCTGCCATTTACCAGCTACGTGATTTTACGCACGTTACTCAACCTCCCCAAGCCTCAGCCTCATTATGTAAAATGAGGATAATATCATTGCCTACTCAACCCAAATGTTGTAAGGATTAAGTGACTGTGGCATGTCAAACTCTTAGACTTGTACTTGGCTGAGTACTATATATACTGTTAGCAGTGGAAGTGAAAATCCACATTTTAGGTTCCTCATTCAATGATGCCATCATTAACCAATCACCGGTGTTAGAAACCTGGGAGTACCCCAGATGCCTCTCCTTCCTCACTTCCCCCGTGTCCTGCTCATTCTCTCTCAAACACTTCTCAAATGTCTCTCTTCCTCTCTGTCCTCCTTCCCGTCCACCCAGGTTGACCAGCCATCCTAGTTTGTCTGGGATTGAAGAAGCTTGGGACTTTTAGTGCTGAAACCAGGAAAATCCCAAGCAAGTCAGAACAAGCTGGCCACTCTAGGTCCAGACCTTCATCCATCCCCTTTTGCTGGATAAATATGATAGCCTGGGGTTGGGGATTTAGCTCAGTGGCAGAGCGCTTGCCTAGCATGCGCAAGGCCCCGAGTTAGGTCCTCAGCCCTGAAAAAAAAAATATATGATAGCCTACCAGGTGATCGCCTTGACACCACTCCAAAGCTCCTGAAGCCCACCTTCTACGTCTCTGCCTAAGGGATCTTGCAAAAACAGAATCCCGACATGACACTCGACTCCTGGAAACCTTCCCCCATTCCCCGTTCTCCCCAGGGCAGAAATACTCTTCCATAGCCGGATGTGATGGTGCCCACCTGTAGTCCCAGTTATTCAGGAGACTGAGGCAGGAAGATTGCAAGTTTGGGGCCAGCCTCAGCAACTTAAGCACAACCCTTAGAGAATGGAAAGGACTGGGGGTGTGGCTCAGGGACAGAGTGGTCTAGACTAGGAAGGGAGGGGAGGACAGAAGGCAGGCAGGCTGGCTGTTCCATAGTATGGATCCTCTTCCTCTCCATCTTTGGCCTCTGCCTTCAGGCCCTTTCTGCCATGGAGTTTGGAAGTCTTCTGGAACCTCAGGTGCCCTTGCTCATGCTGATTGCCCAGGTGCCCCTTTCTCCCCTTTCTCTTCCTCACCTTCTTTTTGTTAACTCTTCATCCTTCAAGATGAAGGACCCTCATCTCTCCAGGAGTCTGTCAGGATGCACATCCTGCCCCCACTTCCCATTCCCTGCTGACTTAGGGGCCCCCTGTTGGTGCTTCCCTATAATCCTGGGGACACGGCCATTTGCACCTCTGTAAATGGCATGGTTAGGGAGTCAGTGGGCTCAGGGCCCTAGCACTCAATGTGTCTGGCATTCAACTCGTTTCAACTGATGTTTACAAGTCACCTAGTCCTTCCTCCATGTGACCCGGAACCAGAAGCTCCCTTTCTTGGAGCAGCTACCCACTGTCGGAGAGCTCCAGTTGGCTATGAGATCTGTCTTGCCCTGAGACCTGCCTTCCCATAGGGTAGCATGATGTTTAAGCTTTAAGCTCCAAGGTGGACCCTTTTACCCTTATGTTGCATTTCCTCTTTTGAAATTAGTTTCTTACTTCTGTTTTTAATGACCTTGGTCAGGGGCTTTTTGAACATCTAAATTTATCACCCCAGCAAGTTCCTTTTTGTCCCTTCACTGACCTGCTGAGGGGAAATTCCAGTACCTGTGGTTTCTGCTTGGAAGCCAGGTAGGTTCATGTGCTTGTTCTGTCCAAATGAATCGGAGAGGAAACGCTGAGCAGCGAGGGGACGTGCTTAGCTGAGCTGTAGTGAAGACGCTCCTGGCTCAGAGAACAGCAGGGGCAAGAGCAGGGTGGCTGCCTGGTTCAAGGCCCAAGCAAAGGTGTGACTTTCGCTGAGCTGAAAGTTTGATAGGGAAGAGCGATGGGAAATAAGGCAAGAACAGAAGAATTGGGGCTTGTGGTGTGGAAAACAGGAAGCAGCCAAAAAGAGCAGGAGCCATCAGCAGCATTTTGCCCCCCGCAGTCTTGCGCCCTCTGCAGAGTCTGCATCTGGCCTCTTGAACTGCAGTCCAAGACTTCAGTGCTTCTCATGGGCCAAACGGCAAACCGCGAAGGAGCAAGGAAAGGCACCTGCTGACACATGGGCAGGTGGGAGGAGGTCCTGAGACTGCTCTTGTGATCTAGATGGCAGGGCCAGGTTCTGAGCAGGGCCATGGAAGCCCAGGTCCTGCTAGAGATCCCTGGAGCAGCCTGATGCAGGGCAGTGAGCACTTAACTGGGAGTCAGCTAGCTGGGCCCCACACCTATGACTGTGCACCCTTGAGCAGGTCACATTGAATCCCTCTTGGCCTCAGCCTCCTCACCTGTGAGAATCCTGCTTCTCTCAGGTGCAGTTCAGGCACGATCTCATGAACTGCCACAAACTGAATGTACCTGGCTTTCCCTCAGCCCCCGTTCATTAAGGGTTTCAGCCCCCTACAATTTCTCCAGGAATTTCTGGAAGATCCCTGGTGGGTCATCCAGTTAGCTGTCCGCTAAATGTCTGCTAAATGGTTTCAGGGCCCCCCATCCACTGCCCACAAGCAATCCACCCTGTGGCTGAGAGGCCCAGGCCACCAAAGCTGCTAGTTTCTATTATAAAACCAGGAGACGACCCCAATCCCCTTTGTCAACCCAGGGAAGTTTTGGTAAATCTTTCTATCTTCACTCACAACTCACCTGTTCAGATTCACAAGTGTCTGGGGATGGGGTGATGGTAGGAGGGGCTTAGGCTAAGAGACAAACCAAAGAGAGAAAGAATCCACAGTGGGAACCCCCCTTCCCCAAACAGTCCTAAAAACCAAAGCTTCGTCACTGAGACCTCTGTTCATGTTTGACTCCTTGGAAAATTATAATTAATAATAATAACATACAGTCAGCATTCATCTACCTCTTACCATATTCCAGGCACTGTTCCCAAACATTAACATATACTTCCTCGATTAATGTCCAGAATAGTCCTTGAAGGTAGTTCCTATTATTGCTCTGCTTTTTTCTAAATAGCACAGGGAGATTAAAAAAAACATACCCCAAATCACACAGCTAGCAAATGGCAGAGCCGTATTAAAACTTGGGCAATCTGACTTAGAACTCTTGACCCTCTTCCTGGGATATCCTTGCACACTCTGCCCATAGACTTCTGGCTGACTTGCCCCCATCCACAAAAGTTCAGCCTAGATACCTGGACACACCTGACACCTTGCCCAACCCCAAGATCAGTTTAGGTCACTGTTGACTCAGTGGGTCTCATCCTTGTATCCACGATCAGCTCATTGGTACTTAACTCAGAATCTCTACTTTTATGTGTGGTTCTTATGAGCAGCCAGGGTTGAGAACACTTGAGCGAAACTGACTGCACAAACCCTCCTGCAGCTCCAGGGTTCTAGGGTTGTAAATTACCCAAAGCTGCTGCCTGTAAGTAGAAGGGGTCAGAGACACAGAAAGGCCCTCTGAAAATCTCACATTGTACCCATGAAGCTCCAAGTCCTCTGTCCCATGCTCTCCAAAGCTGACCTCTCAGATTGGAAAGATGCCTGGGGGCCGCTTTACTTTGGCCTGATCTGAGGTTTGTGAATAGTTGGCTGCTTTCTAGACCCTCTCTCTAGAGCCCAGGTAAATAATTTTGTGTATAATTTAATGCTAAGAATTGGGGTGAGGACTTAGAATCCCTCTGACTTACTCCCAAGTTCCACACACAGCAACATGTCTGTCATACAGGAGCGTCTGGGAAATGCTTGTTGAATAAATCAGCACTCTAACCCACTCACTTGATAACCTGGCATGCAATTGCCACAGCATTCCAGTGCTGTTCAGGTTTCAGGGAAATGATTAAGACTGGGGAAAGAATTTCAGAAACCACGCAAGATCCAAGGGCAAAGGCAACCACTAGACAGTTAATGCAGGGTTGTAACTGCTCAGAATCACTTGCAGGAATGGAGCCAGGGACCCTGTGGGCTGGACCAAAGAAACATACCAGATTCCAAGATGGTAGACGCTGGCAGGGCCAATCTGCTGAGCAAAGGCAACACTCATGAACTGTTTCTTGTAGACAGTGACAAATACCTTCCGGACATCCTACATCCAGATCCAGAGCCAGGACCAGAAGCTGCTGATGCTGTCACTGGACAAGGACAATCAGCGTACTTTCAAGGATGTGGTCAGGTGAGCTGGGCCCACCACCGCTAGGGCTCCTGGCCCCTTGGCACATACATAAGCAGGAACCAGCCCTTGCCATCTCCAGCTGCTAGACTAGAATGCATTGTCACAGGCAGAGCCTGTGGCCAGGCTGGTTCCTCGTGGGCATGGCCTCGTGGCACTGCCCTGTGATTTGAATCCAGGAGGAAGAGGCAAATGAATGGCTGTCACTGGGAAGATGCTGACATTAAATGTTCACAAGATTCCTAAAGGGCACCCAGAGCCTGCAGTCCTCCTGATCCAACCTTGTTGCTGGCCCTGACCCCTTCCACACAGGCTGTCCTTCTGAAGCATCTGGGTCTCAGTTAATGTCACCTTTCTTGGTTTCCCCCAGTGGGTTATGTCTAGGTAAGGAAGGTGACTCATTCCAACCTCCCATTCTTCCTCTGGATTTGTCTTCCTTCTGTGTTGCCTCTCCTTTATACTCTATAATAAGACATCTGACCCTCAAATGTCCAGGGCAGATGGGTCCCCTGAGCTGGTCTCTCCCTACCACAGATTCGAGGTTGGTCCCTGCCCAGAGCCTCGTTCCAGAGCCCAGAAGTCCAAGACATCATGGCTCAGTTTACAGGGGCAGAAGGAGATGGAAATGGCTAAAGCTAAGCCCAAATCCCTTCTGATGCCCATTAACACATTCTCCGGCATTGTCCAGTGAGTCACCGGGGCAGCAGAAGAGCTGGGTCTAAGGGCAGTAGGCCCAAGAAGAAGGAAACACTACCCGGACAGCCAGAACAAGGCCTGGCACCACTGGACAGCTCTGGGTGACCAGGAGACAGTGCCTGAGAGTGCAGGCCTGACTGTGGGGTGTGTGATGGAGAAGGACCCACACCAAGGCCAGGGGATCTCCCTGGCGCAGCTGTGATTACATGAAAGCACCCACACGTGGCCCAGCTTGTCACATAAATGTCCACGCCTGCATTTATTTCCAACTCCTACTTTGCACAGGTTTGCCCACTCGCACTCCCGGCACTCGGCTCTGAAAACTAAGGTCGGAGCTGCTGTTTTGATTGGAACCTTGCGGGCAAGGGAAAAATCAGAAGTAGATACATATAATCATAACTGTACCCTCCTAAGTCGGTTCCCTTCCTTTCTTGGGTCACTACTCACTTCATCCATGCCCAGGTACGGGGGGAAATGACGGAGTCAATAAATGCACACTAACCTATTTCTGCCTTCATCAAATTGCTGGTGATATTTGTATTTTAAAAGAAATAGGAGGGAAGGGGAAAAGTACTTAATTTCGGCCAGGTAATGGTTTCGTGAAGTATTTAACTGCTGCGTTCGGTCTCCTGTCCCTTCCTCTCCTCATTCTCGTTAATTTAGGGTCTCTCCTGACCAGCAGTAGCCCCAATCAGAGGTTGGAATGCAGGGTAGTTTCAGAGGAGGCAGAGATGGAAGACATCAACATTCTTACTGTTTGATCCCAAAAAAATTATATCCAGGTACAAAATAGGAAAAATCATATTTTGTCCTCAGTCCCAGAACTAGGCATGGGATGGGGGAGCAAGTAAGGGAGAGAACACAAAGGCTTAGGCTTGACCCCATCTTTGTCACCTGTGTGGCGTTCCCCATGGATAGTGGGCATGTGGGTGAAGGTGGTAGAAGAATCCCTTTGAAGTTGGGGATTGAAGAGTAGAGAGGTGGGCACTTCATTCTTGGCCTAGTTGTTGTAGGAGTGAAGGCAAGACCCAGGGCACATTTTCAAGGCCATGAAGAAGGATCTAAGAAGGGCTGCCTGGGGTACTTGGATAGATGGACTCAAGAGCAGGCTTAGAGAACATCTTTGTCCCTCCAAGGAGCATGGGAACAGGCAAAGATTCTCAGCAAGAAACAGACAAGCCCAAGGAAAAGGTGAGCTGTGGGTAGCAGTGTGGAGCATGGCACCTGAAGGCCGATGTGGTCATGGGCACCAGATGGATAGTAATATGGCGGGTACCTGTCTTCTAGGCCAGGTGGTCCCAGGACAGGTCAAGATGGAGTCACAGAGGGATGTTATGACCTTCACTGAACATGAATTCTGTGGGATCTGGAGAGGAAAGGGACTAGGGACAGTCCTCAGTGGGACTGTGGTGCTTTTAAACTTGAAATGATACAGTATCACTGAATTTAGTGAGTTTACCTGGAAGTTGCTAGATTTTATTTTTTCTGCATTGGTGTGATCTAAACTTATTCATTTATGCATTTACAGTCACTAGGTTTTTAAGTAAACATTTGCAGAGCTTAACAGTTGTTAATGTTAGGTGATAGCTTTGACCTCTTCCCAACTACCTCTCTACCAACTTACGATGAAAGTAAGTCTTGACCAAATTCTGCTACACATAGAGAGAGATGCTGGAACAGCCCCAGCCCCCACCCAAACCATAGCCAAATTACGTGCTCTAAGCATAACTTGTATGAGAAGTTTACTGATAATCAGTGGCTGGACACAGATCATTTTGGAGCAAAGCTTATGACATCTTTCCAAAGGGTTTAGACTTCTAGAATCTCTAAATTCTTTTGCCCTGTTCAAGTGAGAGAGGAAATGCCTTAGGAAAAAAAAAAAAACTACCTAATCCACATGACTTAGACACCACTAATTTTACCAGTGAAAAACTACTTATTAGGCTAATAAATGAAGCCACTTCGGTTCCCACCGTTGAAGTGCTCCTATTAGCTGCCTCTGGAGGGTGACATTTTGATTAAATGCTAACCAAGCACCTCTGGAGTGTGTCCATTCAGTGCCTTCAGGGTAGATTAAAACCAGCCAGTACATAATACCGTTTTGGGCTGCCCTGCACTATCAGGACCGAATCTGGCTGCCTTCACCTTTCAGTCCTCTGTAGGGATTGTCCTGGCTGAAGGAAATTGTCTCACTCATAGTCATTACTCTTCCAGAGGTAGCTCACATGCAAGGAAACAGTTCTCTTCCTGGGAACAAAAATATGTGCCTTCCTGAAGCTTTGATTCTGATGCAAATACAATAAACAAGGTAAACGCAAGAAATAGAAACAGGGGTGCACCTGAACGTGCAGCGCTATCGGGAAAAATCAAGCACGGCAGTGTGTGCCATCTTGGGGACGGCAGTACGGGGTTGGCGATTTCATCTAGGGTGGACAGGGATGATTTTTGCGGGTGCTCATTGATGGGGGGGGGGGGCATTTTAGCAAAGACCTAAAGAAGATGAGGGAAGGAGCCTCATGGATATCGTTCATTCCATTTTTGCTCTCCCACCCCCACTTTGACTGCCACAGTTTTACTCGCCAGAAGCAGTCCAGGAATTTATTTAGCCCGGGTTCCTAAGGCGACCCGGGGCAGAAAGGTAGGGTCTGTGGCCTGCACCCTGCAGGCTACAGGACGCGCCCCAGGTGCACCTGAGCTCCGCCCCGGCGGCGAGGGCGCAGCACGTGGCAGGTGCAGCCGCTCCGCCCCCACTGCACCGCCCCCTCGGGGCGGGGCCACTTCCGGGCCAGTGGCCGGACGTAGGGTGGGGGCTGGCCGTTGACCCGGTGACCGCGGCGCCGCCCGAGGCCGGAGGCGCAGTCGGGACAGCTCTGTGCTGGGATCCCCCAGCCTCCCTCCCGGGGACATGGGGCCGCACCCGCCCTGCGCCCCACTCCGCCCTCCGCAGGTCCAGGTGTGAAGGAGTCGAGCAGCCATGAGTGCCAACCCCCAGTGGGACATCAGCAGGGCGCTGGGGGTGGCCAGGCTCTTTCACCTGGTATGTGGGGTCCGGGATGCCTGCGTGACCCCGTTCCTGACCCTCTACCTGAGGCAGCTGGGCTTGACTGCGCCCTGGGTGGGCATCCTAATGGGAACCAAGCACCTGATCGCAGCCTTCTGGGCCCCCTTCTGCGCCTTCTTGGCCAAAAGCTACCGGAAAAGGAGAGTGCTTCTCATTGTCTCGCTGCTTGGTTCCGCCGGAGCCAGCCTCTTCATGGTCTTCATCCCAGCCCTGGACAAAGATGTGAGCTACCGCTCTTGTAATGGAAGCAGTAGTGTGACCGCCACGATGGTAACACCCGGGGTCTCACTAACAGGGAACAGCACCTCCATCGAAGAGTCTGCCTCAAAGCACTCAGCGAGGGCACCCAGCCTCCCAGCCAGAAGGAACACTGGAGTCCAGGAAGCCTCTGGCTTAAGAAACAGACCTGGTGAAGGTGATGGAGAAATTTTCAATGATCTGCACAGATACCCAGTGGACTCCACTGAAGCAGCCAGGACCATGTCCCAAGCTCTCCATCTTGTCACTTCAGGGGCAAAAGTTAATTCCTGGGAAGGTGTTTTTGGGGTGGTCAGTACTACCCTCACTTTGTTTCCTGGGGGCCCAGAGCCAGGAAGTCCCAACAACTTGTCAGTTGCCAAAGGGGAAGCGGAAGCCCTTCACGTCTCCTTCAGAGGGTTGCAGTGGACCTTCATCCTCTCCTTGGGGTTTATGGTGTTCTGGGAGCTGCTGACAGCCCCTCTGGAACAGGTGGCAGATGACAGCCTTTATGAATACCTGGATTTTGTGGATGCCGCGGACCCGTACAGAAGCCTGTGGATCTGGAGATCGCTGGGCATGTCAGCAGGTGTGTGTGGCATTGCAGCCTTGGTGGAGCAGCTGGACTGCTTCCTGGTGACCAGTGGCCCTCAGGGGGTGGTGCACTTCTACGGTTACTCGCTGGTCAGCACCCTGGCCTTACTGGTGAGCATTACCTTTCCTATCCCCATCTGCCGGCGCCAGGAGCCCAGCTACAAAACTGTCAAAGCACTGTCTCTTGTAGGGGGCGACCCCCGCCTCGTTCTCCTAGCACTCACTGTTATTTTGGTAGGAGCTGTTGTCAGTACTGTGCAGAACTTTCTGTTCTGGCACATGAAGGACCATGGCAGCAGAGAGTTAGTGATGGGTTTCTCAGTTGCCCTCGGCTTGCTGGGGGAAATTCTGCTGCATCCATTCAAAAGTGCGTTGCTTAAGAAACTGACCAGGGTGGGTGTGATAGGGCTGGGGCTGGGCTGCCTCGCTGGGCAGCTGCTCTATTACTCTTTCCTCTGGAACTGGTGGTCCGTCCTCCCTGTTCAGATCCTGAGTGGCATCAGCAGTGGCGCTCTGTGGTGGGCCGTGGGAGCCTCCATAGAGGACCTGGCCTCCCCCGGCACAGAGAGGCCTCTGAGTGCCGTGTTCCGAAGTCACTTTCACGGCGGTGGCTGTAGCCTGGGCAGCTTTGTGGGGGGCTTCATGGCCAGACACTTCAGCCTGGCTGTGCTCTACCGGGCCTGCTGCGTGGTCCTGTTGCTCTGGCTAGCCTTGTTCCTGTCCATCCAGTCGAGGCTGCCCCAAGAGCGGAAGATCAACTACTCAAAGCTGCTGACTGTGGAGGGGAGCGATACCAGCGACTCTGAGCAGGGCTCAGAACGGGACTGGCTTGTGAAGGCCATGAGGGAGGACCACTCCGACTGGAAGGGCTGAGAGACGGTCTCAGTACTCTGATCTTGAAAGGAACTAATGGACAAAACTCAGTCTGCTGAGGACAGAATCCTGCCCTGGACTACCGGGAGCCTTGGGGGAGAGAAGGCATGTCAATGCCGAAGGCCCAACAGGATCATCTCATTGCATGATTTTCTTTACTTCTGTGGTAAAAAAAAAAAAAAAAAAAAGAAGAGAGAGATTTGACTCTTTTGCCATTTTAAAATAACGGAGGAAGAATACATTTGCTAAAAACAAAAATTCCTTTGTATTCACTTTTTTTTCTTCTTTTTTTTGGGGGGGGATGCTAGAGATTGAACCAAGGGACACTCTACCATTGAACCATACATAGCCCCAGCCCTTTTTGTTCTCTGTTTTGAGACAGGGCCTTGCTAAGTTGCTGAGGCTGGCCTTGAACTTGTGATCCTCCTACCTTAGCCTCCCAAGTCACTGAGATTACAGATGTGCACCACTGCACCCAGTTAATTTACTGTATTTTGATACAGAAGTTTTGCAAAAGCTTTAATTACATTGACTCTGACACTGTTGAATCTGGCAATGGCTTAATGATCCAATCAAACTATGGGTGGCAGGAAAGCAAAAAAAAAAAAGACTTACTGGATGCAGTGGCAGGAAGGGTAACTGACCTGGATGAGTCATGGGCATTCCAATGGGTCATAGAGGCTTGACCCTATAAAGGCCATGCTGGGGGACTGGGGATTTAGCTCATTGGCAGAGCTCTTGCCTAGCATGCGCAAGGCCCAGGGTTCCATCCTCAGCCATCGGGGGGGAAAAAAGCCATGCTGGGGCAGTAAGAGTAGTAGCAATTAAAACTGAAACTCCCCCACCCCGTATGCAGCACCCCCACTCACACCTCCGTGCTTAAAGTTCCCTATCAGAGAAATGATGCACTATGTGTTGGGGCTGCGGGGAAGAGGTCAGTAGGTTTCATTCTTATTCTCAAAAGTGTGGGTCCCCAGGAAAGGATTCTTGGAATCACCGTCCATGCTTACATTTGGAGCAGGGGCACTTTCATGGCCTTTGCACTCACATTTTGCACGCTCCATCTCTCAAGAGTACATGGAGGGGGCTGGAGCAGTGGCTGGCAGGCACTTGGACCTGGGTGCAAACCCCAGCACCACGTATACAACTAAGTGTCGGAGAAACAAAGGCCAGAAGGAAAATATAATAAAACGGATTCCTTTTCCATCTCCCTCTCTCAATTTTTCTCTCTTATTAAAAATTAAAAAGAAGAGGTTGGAGATTTAGCTCAGTGGCAGAGCGCTTGCCTAGCATGGGCAAGGCCCCGATTTCAGTCCTCAGCCCTGAAAAAATTTAAAAAATAAAAAGAAAGAAAGAGAGAGCGAGCACATAGAGACTTTAACATTTGCTTTTGATTAGGGTGCAGCAGTCCCCATAGGGTAGGGGCTGACTGTGCCCAGCCACTTCCGGGGCTCCCCCTGAACCTCAGGGCAGGGCCCTTTCTTCCATAGGCCAGGCCCCAAGAGCCCAATTCTACCTTCCAATGAAGTAAATATGGATGTGGAATTTAGAAGGAGCTTCATTGTATAAATGCAGAAAATGTCTCACAGCTGGAGAATGGAAAGAGAAACATGAGTGTCCACTGGATCTAGGGTCTTTACTCTTTTTAAATTCTCCCCAGAAAGCTTTATGATACAAATAACCAATGCAAAATCACCTCTGCTTTAAACAGCCAGTGATCCATTTGTCTCAAATAAGGTGTCTAGGGGTGGGCAGTCCAGAGCTGACACAGCTGGTCGCTGGGGACCTAGAATCCTTTCATCTCCTGTCTCAGCTTGTAGGTTTCCCTCCCAGATTTGTAATCAGAATGACAAGATGGCTGCTGCACCTCCAGGCCTCTCATACGAGTTCCAGGCAGGAAGAATAGGGAGAGACAGTAGGGCAAAGGGAGAAACTGGGTCAGAAAAGCAAAGGCCTCAGGAGAACTCCTCAGCCAACTTCTGAGTGAACTGTGTCACATGACCATCCCAACTCCCAGGGAGTCTGGAAAGCAGCGCATTTTCAGCTGGGTGCAGTGACACCCCGAGCAAACTCTGGGTTGGACATAGAATTGTCATCTAGGAACACATGTGGCAGCATGATGGAATTCACAACCAGGCTCATCTCATTCTAGAGCTTGTGTTCCTTTTCACTCCAGTAAACCAGCAACCCATCAGAAATAACTTTAGCAATTTGACCCCCCTCACAACAGCTCAAAGAATAAACCACTGAGCTACATCTCCAGTTCTATTTATTTATATTTATTATTTATTTGGTACCAGGTTTGAACCCAGGGGCACTTAACCACTGAACAACAAAATCCCCAACTCTTTTTATTTTTCATTTCGAAATTCTGGCCAAGTTGTGTAGGGCCTCGCCAAGTTGCTGAGGCTGGCTTTGAACTTGTGATCCTCCTGCCTCAGCCTCCCAAGCTGCTGGGGGGGGGTGCACCCCAACTCTTCGCCCCGGTCCTTTTTAAAAAAGAATTTTTTTAAAAAATTTTTGAGACAGGGTCTCACTAAGTTGTAAAGATTGTCCTCAGACTTGTAATGTTTCTGTCTCAGTCTCCCAAGTTGCTGGGCTCACAGGCACGTGCCACCCCACCTGACTCAGGGGAAGATCAACTTTTTACAGGTAGAGGGTCACTGTGTGGTAACTCAGGAAAGGGCATCCTAGAACAGTGTGAGCTAAGCTACAGAGGTGGGTAAAGCATGGAGAATTCCTGCAGAATAGCCAAAAATACTCTCTGGCCACAGCAAAGGTTTTGTGTAGGACAGCACTGAAAGGCAAGGCTAGAATGAAGCTTGGGACCATTGATTCTGGAGACATGGGGGACACCAAGGAATGTTCTAGACAGGGTCCTGACAGGTGATGTCTATGCTGAGCTCTGTTTTAAAAGTAGCTTGTATTATTGAAGTATTATTGACATGCAATTAACTGAACATATTTAAATTGTACAATTTGGTAAGTTTTGAGGCTAGGGCTGTGCATGTGGCAATGACTTCCGATGGCAGTGAAAGGAGACAACCAGAGAAAGAAAAGACATGTAGGGCGGGGTCTGGGAAGGACCCACGCATGGAACTCTGGGTGCTCTCCTCTTGGATTCATCACTCTCCCAGATGTGTGAGTAGGTCACACACCAGCCAGGAGGACTCAGCAGAGCCTTTCCTGGGGGCTTCATACATAGGCGTGAATCATCGAATCATCCACTCACTGGCCTGTGACTCCATCTTCAGTCCCTCTCCTGCCCCCAGAAATCGGGCTTTGCATGCATTCCTTCCTCCCCAGCTAAACATCTCAGAGTGCAATAGCTAGAGTGTACGGTAGGTATGTGTTCACTTTTTTTAATGGAAAAATAATGATGTGATGAGTATAAGCAAGATGAAGCAGCAGAATTGTTCTTTTGCAGACTGGGTACACCGAAATGTTACAGTTTTCCATACAAATATGAAATGGCTCAAAGTCCTAACCTTCTAATCATGTGGTCGGTCTTTCTGCCACGATTACACCCCCCCAGTCCTAAGTCATTCATTAGCATAAACTATCTAGTGGCCTATGATGAATCAAATCTGAGTTTATGAATAACAAAGACACTCACGCAACTCAAAAAATTCCAAGGATTTAGAGGTTACTTTCTGGAAGCAATGACAAAGATCAAATTAGTTATTACAAGGATAATTATTTTGAATTATGACATAAGATAATGTTGTTGAGTTTATCAATAGTTCATTCCTCACCGGGCGCAGTGGTGCACACCTATAACTCCAGCAACTGGGAGGCTAAGACAAGAGGATCTTGTAAGAGGTAAGTTCAAGACCAGCCTCAGCAACAGCATCAGCAATTTAGTGAGACTCTGTCTCAAAATAAATTTTAAAAAAGGAGTGGTTATGTAAGTTAGTGGTAAAGCACCCCCAGCTTCACTCTCCAGTACCAAAAAAAAGTTTCATTCCTTTTCATTGCTAAGTAGTATTCCTTTGTTTGGATATACCAGTCTATTTATTCATTCACCTACTGGTGAACATTGGATTATTTCCAGTTTGACAATTACAAATAAAACTATGAGGGGTTGAGAATTTAGCTCAGTGGCAGAGCGCTTGCCTAGCATGTGCAAGGCTCCGAGTTCGGTCCTTAGCCCTGGAAAAAAAAACTATGAATATTCACATGTAAGTCTTTGTGGGCATTTGTTCCTTGGGTAAACATCTCAGAGTGGAATAGCTAGACTGTATGGTAGGTATGGTAGGTATATATTAACTTTTAACGTAAAAATAATGATTTAATGAGTATAAGCAAGACAAACGAATAGAATCACACTTCTTTTCCAGACTGGGTACAATGAAATGCTATAATTTCCCATCCAAATACGAAACTATATTCATATAGAATAAACACCCTCAAAAAACCGATAGCTGATAAGCAAACACCAAATTCAACCAAAGCAAAACAACAAAATGAAAATTGTTGGAGTTATTCATATTTAAAATTTAACCTGCTGGGCCTGCAGTGGTGGCTCAGCAGTGACAGCCAGCACTTGCCTGGCATGCCCGAGGACCCGGGTTTGAACCCCAGCACCACGTACACAACAAAGTATCAGAGCAACGAAAGCCACATGAAAAAATAAAGAAAGTTGATTCTTCCTCTCCCTCTCACTGTCCCCCTCTCTCTCTTTAAAATAAATAATTTAACCTGCTGTGCTACGTAAAAAGTACCGGCAAAAGCACATAATAAATGATTTCTATTTCCAGACATTACAGAGAAGTTACATTCCATGGTCAACTTTTGTTAAAGCAACTCTTAAATTTGAAGTTATTCTTTTTTTTTTTTTTTAAAGAGAGAGGGACAGTGAGAGAGACAGAGAAAGAAAGAAACAACTTTATTTAGTTTTTCACATGGCCTTAGCTGCTCCAACACTCAGTTGTGTACGTGGTGCTGGGGTTTGAACCCAGGTCCTTGTGCTTGCCAGGCAAGCGCTGAAACCACTGAGCCACCGCTCCAGCGCCTGAAGTTATTCTTAAAACATGTGTTATGGTTTAAATGTGAGATGTCCCCAAAAAGCTCAGGTGTGATGTGAGGCAGGAAAACTCAGGTGGATAGGGATTAACTGCGTGGTAACTATAGGCAGGTAGGGTGTGGCTGGAGGAGGTGGGTCCTTGGAGGTGCCTTGGAGTATGTATAGCATTTGTATCGGGCAAGTAGAGTCCCTCCCTTTCCTTCTCTCTCTCTCTTTCTCTCTCTCTCTCTCCCTGTTTCTTGGTGAAATGCCCCGAGCCACTTTCCTCCTCCACCACCCTCTCCTAGCATGATCTTCTGCGTCACCTTGAGCCCTGAGGAATGAAGCCAGCCTTCTATGGACTGAGGCCCCTGAATCTGTGAGCCCCAAAACAAATGTTTTCACCTCTAATTGTTCTTGTCAGGTCTTTCTGGTCACAGAGGTGACAAAGCTGACTAAAACAACACATGTTAGAATAATTTTAGATAAAATGCCTTTTAGAAATTAGGTGGTTTATTTAAAAACTTATCTTAGAATTAGTGATAAGCATGCATTTTAAAAACACATCAATTCCATCATAACCAATGGAAAGTTAAGACACTATTTCCATATTTTTCCATATTTCTTAAAGTTTTTTACTGCAACAAAATCTTTTTTTTTAGAAAGAGAGAAAGAGACAGAATCAATTTTTATTGAGTTTTTCACGTGGCTTTCATTGCTCTGACACTTAGTTGTGTAAGTGGGTGCTGGGGTTTGAACTCGTGTACTTGAGCATGCCAGGCAAGCGCCGTAACCACAGAGCCACTGCTCCAGCCCAAGAGAGGGAGGGAGAGAATCAACTTTATTTATTGTTTCATTTCTTTAACCCTTAGTTGTTTGTGTGGTCCTGGGATTCAAACTTGGGTCCTCGTGCTTGCCAGGCAAGCATTCTGACCGCTGAGCAACTGCTGCAGCCGGCATGTTAACTAGTTAAGAAATTGCTGAAGTTTTGTGTGGTGTCTGCACTATTCCGCACACCCACCAGGTGGCGCTCCAGCTCCTCTGCAGCGCCACGAACACAGGACTGTTGATCTCTCATTAAGTATCATGAAGCAGTATCTCATTACGCTTTTTTTTAATTTTTTTTTTATGTTTAATGAGAGAGACCGAGAGAGTCAATTTTATTTATTTTTTCATCTGGCCTTCATTTCTCCAACACTTAGTTGTATATGTGGTGCTGGGGTTCGAACCCGTGTCCTGGTGCCTGCCAGGCAAGTGCTCCAACCACTGAGCCATTGCTTTAGTTCACACTTGCCAAAGAGCAAATGCGATGTTGAGCACCTCCTCATTTCACTGTGCTTTGGAAAATTAATCTGCAGCAAAGAAGGAAGCAGAGTGGAAAGGATCAGAGGCGCCCGCGTGAGCATGTCCCCTGTCAGAAGGTCAACATTTCAGAGGGGTGGCCTTTGTTCCTGGAGTGCATTAAAGAAAAGCAAACAGAGAGACTTGATAGCTTTGTGTCTTGGCTAGTTTGACATTGATGCTAGTGATGTGGATGTCGGGTTCGTGTCCTCTCGGAGTCAAAGAATGAAACAGAGGGACACCGAGGCAAGCATAGTAGATGGATTTTATTTTATAGAAAGTAAAGCATAGGGAAAAGAGCAGACTTTCCCCAGAGTGGGGAAGGGGACAGAGCCAATAGTGAGCTTTGCCCCTTTTATATGACGTCCTCTCCTCGATTGGTCACTGCTTCCCTGCCCCTGTACCTAGGACACAGGAGCGGGGAATTCTGGTCCAGTCTTTGGTCCATGCCTTAGGCACCAATAGAAAGAATGTGGCTCCTTCCTTAGCAGCAGGGAGTGTCTGCATCCAGGCCTGTCTTGTCAGACCCTTATTAGCATTGGGGGATGTCTTTGCCCTCTCAGGAAAGATGGCCATCGGTTCATTTTCTCCTTATCCACCCGCATTGTTCTGCCCACACTCCCTAACTTTTCTCTGCCTCAACATTACACACACGCCTCAAGATGTGGAATGAAGCCAGATGAAGTCTGGAGGTCTTGGAGGATTCCACACCATGTGTGAGACATGGCCTGTGGGAAAACGCTGAGACCACAGTCAGCTTTGGAAGCTTGTGAGAATTTGGAAGAGGATCCGCAGTCCAGATTGCCTTGTGCAAGCAGATTGCCTCTCCCACCGCTTTCCCTGCACGCATGTCCAGCCTGGTGTGTACACACAGGTCCTTCCAACAGGTGCTCGCTAGAATCCCAAACCTTTCCTCACCACCATCTACTTTTTTATGTACCCTAAAGTTGGCCTACCATTACCCGGTGGCCCCGTTTCTGAAAAGAGGCTTACAACATTTGGGGGCTTATAGTCCTCTTTAATCTGATGTCATGGGTGCTCTCCCCTGAAATATTATCTGATTGTTCATATGCATCACATTTCAAGAAATAGAAAAAAAAAATCCCCCCAAAACAACAAAACATTTACAGGCCTTAGGTTAACTGAACAGTTTGACCTGTTCGAGGCAGATTTTTCTGCCACGTATCTTGCCCATGCACCAAATTTGAAATTTACTTTTCTGATTTCATCTTCTCCTAACTCCAAGGTCAGTGATTTTGCTATCGCAGACTTCCCAAGTGCTCTGCTACTTCTCCCTGTTGAGCCCACTGGGTTTTTCTTTTCATGGCAGTAACGGCCTGGGGTGACCTGGGAGGAAAGGAGAGGTCGGGATGGAGGACTATTCCCAGGAAGGGCTCTGGGGGAGATTTGTTTCAGGACACACAGAAACTCTGGACTCCAAGTCTGCCATTCAGCACGTTTCCAGGCCACAATATTTGGTTGAGGCTGAGCATGTGATCTACAGTGACCAATCAGAGCAG
The DNA here is from genome assembly GCA_004027875.1 of Aplodontia rufa. NCBI lineage: Eukaryota > Metazoa > Chordata > Mammalia > Rodentia > Aplodontiidae > Aplodontia > Aplodontia rufa. The sequence goes on along the minus strand of PVKS010020499.1, from coordinate 15,127 downwards.
CCGTCAATGGGTCCTCTTCCTGGGAATACCAGGCCAATGCTCCTACGTGCTCTACTTGGGCAGATGTGCAACTTTGAACGGCATTTGCCACTGTGATAAAGCCTGCCTAGGAACAAAACCGACAACCTAGAAAGGAAGGCATAGCCAAAAACACGCACACAAACAGAAGGAAACAGGACATGGCAAATGTCAACAGGAAAGTTCACACGGTGTGTATTTTAGAAAGTGTGGGGCAGGCGCAATGGCTGAGTGCAGGGACATTCAGTTAAGAAAAACTCTCGTGGAGATTGTGAAAGAAGTCTGCATATTAAAGGAAGGAAATACAGGATCAGAAAGCATCAAACTTCCAGTTGTGACTTTTGCACTATCGGCTGCTCAAGAGAGTGTTTCAGAAACATTTTCCCAAATCAAAGTAAATGAAATCTTAGTTCTCCGCATTATGGGGTCTCAGAGATATTGAACCTGACATTCTGAAATTTCTTGGTTCTGACCAAGAGGAAAGTAAATATTGAAGGTGTCATTAACTGTCTTGTTCATATTGACTCACACCGTTATTTTCCAAGTGAGTTTTGCAGAACACTTAATTCTAGTGGGGTGGAGGGTTAGAGAGAGCACCGGAAAAGGATTCTGCGGCCAAAAAACTTTGGAAAATAAACTTTTGGAAAATGTCACCTCTTAGAATCTTACAATCCCTATTAGCAATTAAAGACTCTCAAAGGCCCTGAAGTTGACAAACTTGTTTAGCTCTGTTTGACCTATAAATCTCATCGTGTACTTCGTATCATAACCTTTTCCCCATGAAACACCGATCATGATCTTGCAGAGCTTGTAATTCCCTCGAAGATGTTTTGGAAAATATCAACGTTAGCAGTTTTGTTGGCCTTTTCTGTTCAGCGGAGTTGGTGCTCAGGGACAAATCTGGGCTCCCAAACTGGCAAGAATCCTGGACATTGGTGTAAGCACAGAGCTCGTCTAATGATGTCAGAGTGCATGAAGTGAGATACGACGATAGCTTCGTTTTATAGGTGGAGTGACTAGGGCTCAGAAAGGTTAAAGTTCAAAGTCATATCTGTCAGACCCTGGAGTCCACCCAGGTTGAGCACTGATCAACTGATCTACACTGTCCAACTATGCTCAACCGACTCAGGTAAGTGGGGAGGCTGTTCCTAATAGAGGAGCAATGATCAGAGGTAGTGGCATGGTAGGGATAGGACATTAAGTTTGTGTGTGAATCTCAAGTGGGGATTCATGGCAACTAAGGTTGGAGAGGTCTGCTGGGTATCCTATATATCAACCCAAGGGAAAGAGAACGCACAGTAATTGAACTTGACCACCTCTCGGGGCCTGACACCTACGTACGATGCTGCTCAGTTCATAGCAGGAGAAGCTGAGGCTCAGAGAGTTTAACTACTTAGTTGCCCAGCTTCATGACTATTTGATGGTAGGGAGATCCAGGGCTTGAACCCAAAGCGACCTCTGAAAATCCATGGCCCTTCCCCTGAACACCATACTGCTTCTAGGGAAGTGAAGATTTGACCAGCCATGGAGAAGGATCAAAAGTTTTCGCCTCTTTTGCTGGTTGCGTTGTGAACGGTAAGGGTGAGCTGGAGGAGAGGGTGGGAGCCCCGAAATGTCTGTTTTTAACAGACAGCAGCAGTTGTCCAGGCAAGAAGGGGCTGTACCCCATAAATGGATAAGGACAGGGGCCAGGGATGTAGCTCAGTGGTAGCGCACTTGCCTAGCATGCCTGAGGCCCTATACAAATAAATGTATAAATGGCGACTTTTCTGTGTCACTAGAACTTTAAAAAAAACTTTTTAAAGGGGGTGGGGCTCAAATGACAACAGAATGTGTGTAAATAAGTTTCAGCAGTGGAATCAATAATATTGCCTTCTGGGGCTGCAGGGGTGGCTCAGCGGTTACGGTGCTTGCCCGGCAGGTGCGAGTACGCAAGTTCAAACCCCAGCACCACCTACACAAATAAGTCTCGGAGCAACGAAAGCCACATGAAAAACTAAATAAAAATTGTTTCTCTCTTTCTCTCTCTCTTGAAAAAAGAAATAATAATAATATTGCCCTTAGTTTGTTGTTGGGTTTTTTTTGTTTGTTTTTGTTTTTTGTTTTTTTTTTTTTTAGGGCTGAGGACCCAACTCGGAGCCTTGCGCAAGCTAGGCAAGCTCTCTGCCACTGAGTTAAATCCCCAACCCCTGCCCTTAGTTATTGATTGGATAAAGAGACGGGAGATTAAAGAAGAAGATGCTATCAAGGATCACAGACAGTTTTGCAGTTTTGGACCCACGTGATGAGGGGTATTATCTGCATAAACAGCAGAGCATGGGAGCTCCTGAAACTGTCGGTCCAAAACATGAAACCAATGCCCAGGTCGGAAGAGCTGTAGACAGTCCAGCAAGGAGCTTCTTTTGCCTTCCTGCTAACTTCCCTCCATAATCACTGACTGTCGCTGAGACCAGAGGCATCACTGCATGGTGGTGCTAACGAGCTGGGACAAAGCAGAGAAACATCTGAGGGTATGCAGAGGCTTTCCACAGCCCTGCGTATGAAAGCTGTACCATTTTCCAAGCCTGGCTGTGAAACAGCTTTGAGACATGACCTTACACAAACCGAAACGCTTTCTAGTCCCTGGAGCCTGGAGCCTTTGCTAGGAACGTGATTTGTGAGATGTCTACGGCCACAGAAGTGAAGCTTGAGATACGAGCCCTTGGACATGTCGCTTACCCCGCTGAGCTCCAGCTTATGTCTGAAAATGAAGGTGTTGGCCTCTCTGACCTTCTAAGTGGTGCTGCTTGACCTTGAGAAGATCCCCTCACTTGAGGCAAGATCACCCCACCTTCACCCATCTCACCCAGAGTAGCATGGCATTCTGAGAGACGCCAGGGCTTCAAATAAGTGTTCATTTCTGTCTCCCAAAATTGGCACTAGGTCCCTCGTCTATGTACAGAGTGGTCACCTTGAGCCCAAAGACCAGCCCTACAAGGCTGACCGTGTGGCCTCAAAGCCAGGGTCCAGGGGCTGGCAGGATGAGCAGGGTGGCACTGTGTGGGGTCTGGAACTGCGTGTCCATGGGCGGAGCTACAGCATGGGGGATGTTGTAGAAGGGGAGGTCTAGGCGGTGCCCCTCAGCTTTGCTCACCTGATCCATCACAGGCTGCAGTCTTGGACACAGCTGTGTCATGAGCCAGCTGCGTCATTAAATAGGCCAATGTGTCTTTCCACATCGTCACAAGCTACAGCACCTTCAGTAGTGGCAGTTCATTCACCAGATACCCACGGGTCACCAGACAGGCATATGCCAGGCAAAACCAAGTTCTTTTATTCCGATCTTAATTTCTAACATCTGTGACTCTCAAGTCACACATCACACTTCACACAAGGAGATATATATATGTGTGTGTGTCATAGAGAAATATGATTACAGAGTTGGAGTCACTGTAGTTGGTCCCACAAGGATGTTAATGAACCAGTTAGGCAGAGTCGTCAAAGCAGAGGGTCTGGATGGCAGTTTTGCTGTTTCAGAGTGTCAGCGTGTGGTGTCAGTTTGAGGTGTCAGCTTGGAGTGGGTCAGGTGCAGTCATCACAGGCAGGGCAAACCATGCTCTGTTGAAGCCCAAGAACAGAGATTCAGAGGTTTGTCACCGTGGTGATTTGCTTGGGCAAGGCAGTGACAAGTAACCAGGTGACGGGCCAGGGTGTCACTGCGTCCAGTCCTGGGGGAGGGGGGATTCCTCCTCTTCTGGTCTCAGGTGAGGGATTTGCATCTGGTCAGGTTGATAAGCTCCCGTGTCTGGTGTTCTGGGTGTGATGTGGAAAGTCCATGTGTCCAGGTGCTCCTTGATTTAGTTTGATAAGTTAGCACTTATAAGTTGTTCATCGTTTATGCCTTGCGGTTGTGCAGGGCAGATGGTGGTCGTTTAACTTGAACAAACAGGATGTGAGTCTTCGCACTTGTGTTCAAAATGGAGTAGCTCATGGCAAACTTCCACCTTACAAAACACATCCTGAAAACTGCTGTCCTACATCCCACAGAGTAACTCTGGGAGGGCACAGCTGGCTCTCCACAACCTGCCACCTCTCTGCCCTTTCTTAAAGGCGGTGCTCCGTCACAGACCTGGAGAATCATCTCCTTGCTCTGCATGGGCTGAGAGGGCTACGGCTAGAGCTGAAGAGGGATCCTGAAAGAAGTCAGGATGGGAAGGGAGGAGGAGGCTCAACCAGGGTTTGGAATCTTTCCACCAAGGGGCACTGAACACACTGGGAGAACTGGCAGCCCACGTCCTTGGGGAACCTGGTCCCGTGCCCTTCCCCAAGCTTCAGGCTCAAGGTAAAGCTGTCTACCTGAAGTCCTGTAGTTACTGAAATGGGAACTACAGAAAAACCCAAGGTAGGGCACTGAGCTTGCTTAAGAGATGGGAGTAAAGGAAAGGAGGCTGGGAAAGGGGGACAGTCACAGTGGCTTTCACTACAATTGGTCTGCGAGAAACACAGGGAACCCCCAGGCACGGTGGTTCAGTCCTAGAATCCCAGAACCTCAGGAAGCGGAAGCTTCCTGAGAATTACAAGTTTGAGACCGGCTTGGGCAACCTAGTGAGACCCTCGGCAAGTTAGTGTGACCCTGTCTCAAAATCAAAATCAAAAATAAAACGGACCAGGGATGCAGTTTAATTGTCAAGTGCCTCTGGGTTCAATCCCTGATGCAGGCAGGCAGGCAGGCGGACGAGGGAAGGCGGAGAAAGAAACACAGGTACCACCAGTCCTGCCAGACCAGAGCATCCCAGGCTGTTCCTTCCCCTGGATCAGAGTTAGGGCAAAAGGTAAGAAAAGAGTGCATGATTGGATGTACCCCTTGCGTGCCCTAAGGCTGACAAGGGGTCAGAGACACAATAATAAACCAATTGCACAAATGTGCCTCCTGCTCCTCAGCCCCCAACCCCTTTCAACCCTGCCTGCCCTAGTCGCCCCAGTTTTTTGGTTTGTTTTGTGGGTGCCTATAGAGAAGACCCCCAAGCATTTAACCAATAAGCCCAATTTCGCCAGGCATTCCCTGAACCCTTTATTGCCAGTGGAAAACATGAGCAGATTGTCACAGGAGAGCTTCGAGAAAGCCCCGAGACCCTGTGCTACCCCCATGTTATGAGCTCTTCCTTTTGCTAGGAAAGCGGATGGCGTCGACAAGCAGTGCCTCTTTCCATTGTTCTTGGCAAGTGATGCTAAAATCTGTATCCCCTTTGCCCAGCAAAGAGATCACACTTTCTGGGAAGGAGAGCATCTAACACTGGCTTTTGACTGAAGCCTCTTTTCTTGGAGGTTTACTGACTGGCTTGTTAGGTTTTGTCTGGGGAATAAGAAGAAGCCTGCCCTGGAAGGTGAATTAGGTGAGAGCTATCGTTGGAGTCACCACTGAATCCACCTTAAATGAGGTCAAAGAGATGCGGATGTGCCCCCAGAAGCCCATCGTCGTGAAGGAAGATTGTAAGCGGGATCTGAATGCTTTTTCCAATTAGGAATTAACAGAGGGTAACTCTTAGCCTCAAATAAGCCTCACCATGTCTATGCCTGGGACCTGTAAGTCAGAGCAACTTGGGAGCTCTGGATGTTTGGACACGCAAAGAAATCCTGCCTTCCACAAATAGCCAGAGTCAGTGTGGTGATGTTTGAATTGTGCTTAGCGTGATCTGAACAGGGACTAAAGAAGCACTTAGAAACAACAACTCTTCTTTGTCGATCTGTGCCTCATTGCCAAGAAAACTTGAGCTTGAGCGAGTCTGGTGGTAGAAATCTTTTTTATAAGTATCCAGCATCGGGCTGGAGCGGTGGCTCAGCGGTTGCAGCGCTTGCCTGGCATGTGCAAATACGAGAGTTCGAACCCCAGCACCGCGTACACAGCGAAGTCTCAGAGCAACGAAAGCCACATGAAAAACTAAATAAAAATTGATTTTCTCTCTCTCTCTCTTTCTCACTGTCCCCTCTTTCTCAAAAAAAAAAAAAATCCAGCATTGGTATTTGCAGAAAACAAACTAAAATACTTATTTTTGTTTCCCTGGTTTACCATATTCTAAAAGAGGCACACCAAATGGACATGCATGCTTGTAATCCCAGAGGCTCCGGAGGCTGAGACAGGAGGATCGCAAGTTCAAAGCCAGCCTCAGCAACTTAGCGAGACACTGTCTGAAAATAAAAATAAAAAGGGCTGGGAATGTTGCTCAGTGGTTAAAGGTCCCTGGGTTCAACCTCCAGTACCAAAATTAAAAATAAAAAGGTGTGGGGTTGGAGCGGTGGCTCAGCAGTTAAAGCGCTTGCCTGGCATGCACAAGGACCCGAGTTTAAACCCCAGCACCATGTACAACTAAATGTCGGAGAAACGAAGGCCGGAAGGAAAAATAAATAAAAACGGATTCTCTCTTTCTTTCTCTCTCTTAAAAAATTTAATTTAAATAAATAAATAATAAAAGTGCGTGCTAAGCGGGGCTGGAGTGGTGGTTCAGCAGTTGGAGTGCTTGCCTGTCATGGGCTAAACCCCAGCACCACATACACAACTAAATGTCCAAGAAACAAAGACCAGATGGAAAAATAAATGAAATTGGTTCTCTTTCTCTGTCTCTCCCTCTGTCCCTCTCTTTGTCTTAAAAAAAAAAAAAAAGTTGCTAAGGGTTGGAGCAGTGGCTCAGCTGTTGGAGCGCTTGCCTGGCATATGCAAGGACCTGGGTTTGAACCTCAGCACCACATACACAACTAAGTATCAGAGCAACGAAAGGCAGATGAAAAACTAAATAAAATTGATTCTTTCTCCCTCTCTTGCTCTTTAAAAAAAAGTGTGCTAAAATCTCTAAATGTAATTATCAACATATCAATCCATACCATTTTAGTTAGTTATTGCTTTATATACTTTGAGGTCACATTGCTACATTGCTGGGTTTGTCTTTATATCCAATCAGAGTCCCTATATTTTGATTTGTGATTTTAATGCATCTACATTTATATTAGTGTTGTTTAAAGACTTCTTCATTTTTAAGTGAGAGAGAGAAAGAAAAAAGACAAAATCAATTTTATTTAGTTTTTCCCTGTGGCTTTCATTGCTCTGACAACTTTACTATATACGTGGTACTGGGGTTCAAACTCCCGTCCTCACGCATGCAAGGCAAGCACCATAACCGCTGAGCCACCAGCCCAAGTCCTAAAGACTTATTTCTACTACCTCATTTTCTGTTTTCTATTGACCATATTTTCTTTCTTCTTTGAAACAGTTCAAAACTTTCTTCCATCCATTGAAGTCTGAATTTCTACCTTCCATTAACTAGATCAAATTTAATTTTTAGAAATTAATACATTCTAGCGTCCTTTCAGGGCTTACCCTATTTGTCATGGCCCTTACTTAAACTTATTCTTCCCTTTGTTGATTTCTTGAGCATAACAACATCACACCTTTCCATAAAGAGGACGGTGCTGAGTGTACTCCCCCCTACGCTCAGGTCCTTCCTCCTGCAAGCAGTACACCCAGTCCCTTGCCTGTCCACGCTTCTGAGCAACTCATCATTTTTGCAGGGAAGGCATTGCTAACACAGGCAACAAGCACACTTTCCCTAGATACAGTCTCCCCTTTCCATGGAATGGCTCATGCTTCCTCCTGGATCATCTCCCATCCTGTTGGGGGAACTTCCTCTTTTCAAATGCTTTCAATGAAGACTGACTTCTGGGATGGTGAAGCCACTCTCTCTTAAACACAACAAAAATACTGGAAAAATAATTAAACTAAATCATTTCAGAACTCCAGAAATGCACCCAAACCACAGAGTAAACCGAAAATTATCATTTCAAAAGAAAACACCAAACTTCAACAGATAGTACTCTCTACAGCATTGTAACTGAGTGGGGTGGGGGGCTATCTAGCAATGAAGCTAGCAGTCTCAAAGCCAGTGGTGAGGACTGATTTCTTTGGGAGCTTTATCCAAGACCTCATCTCAGTAGCATAATCAATATTTTACCCAAACTAGCAAATACCTGGAAAATCGCCATTCTCAGAGGGTTGTGGTTATTTTATTTGACCCACAGCTCAGCTGAAAGGTTGGAGGAGACTACCCCCAGGGAATTACAAAATACAATAGCAACCAAGCCATATCTCAGCTGTCTAGGGCCCTGATTTTGGTTGCAGCAAACAAGAGCCTGGCCAACAACAATAAAAGTTTAAAAGAAAACTCTTGAGAAATAGAAAGCCACAGGGAACTTTTTAAAGTGCCAATATTCCTAGGGATCTAGAAAGCTTTGTATATGTACATACTTGGGAAAGACATTGAAAAGAAGGGAATCTCAGCCGCTCACCTCTGGCTGACCTTGAGTCTTCAGAGAAAGAGAACGTTAAGGCTGTCTTACAAACTGCCTGAAGTTTGCAGGTGTGTTTTCAGAATCTGATCCCCTTGGCAAGGCAGTTGGGGAAATCTTCAGATCAATCATTTGCTGACCACTAAATTATACTTACCTGGGAGTGAACCCTAGTAAACTGGACTTAAAAATAAGAACTTAAAAAAAAAAATGCTGGGCTGGAGCACTGGTTCAATGGTATCACGCTTGCCTGGTATGTGTGAGGACCCAGGTTCAAACCCCAGCACCACATACACAACTAAGTGTCAGAGCAACGAAAACCAGATGAAACACTAAATAAAATTGGTTCTCTCTCTCTCCTCTCTCTCTCTCTCTCCTTCCCTCTCTCTTTAAAAAAATTGTCATATAAAAAAAACTGCTAACAGAAAACTTAGGGTTTAAACACTGCAGAGGATATAGAACCTAAATAATCCAGGAAATAATTCAGGGAAACCAGCAAACAAATAGCAACAGGAAAAACAATAACAAAGACCAGCAATAACAACAACTTGGGGAGACGGATGCCGAGTTGTCTAGACATACTAAGACAACCCTTTTTTTTTTTTTTTTGCAAAAACCCCAAGAAACGTGCAAAAATTCAGAAAAAAATATGCCAGGTACACAATAGCATGAACAACGAACAGAAAATATCCTGAGGGCGCACAGATGTCTAAGTTGGTAGGCAAAGACTTTAAATCAATGATTACAAATATATTGAAAGAATTGGGCTGGAGCGGTGGCTCAGTGATTACGGTGCTTGCTTGGCATGCGTGAGGACGTGAGTTCAAACCCCAGCCCCACGTACACAACTAAGTGTTGGAGCAACAAAAGCCACATGAAAAACTAAATAAAGCTGTATCTCTCTTTTTTTCTCTCTCTCTCACTGTCCCTCTCTCTTCAAAAAAAAATATATTGAAAGAATCAAATAATACCATGTTTAAAGTATTAAAGTATACAATAATGTATCACCAGAGAATATCAACAAAGAGATAAGCATTGCCAAAAAAACCAAGCAAACAGAAAGCATGAAATTGAAAAATACAATAAACGAAATGGAAAATGTCATTAAAGGAGATCTTCTGAGCTAACAGCGTAATTAGCAAATTCATAGCTACATCAGTAGAGATTATCCAATCTGAGGATCAGAATGAAATAAGAAAAAATCAAAATAAGCAGAGCCTCAGAGACCTATGGGATCCCACCAAGCATACCTTCCCAAGTGTAGTGAAAACCATTAAAATACATATCCCAAGAAGCTTAGCAAACTCCAAGTGGAATAATTCCGTGAGATTTACATCTGGACGCATCACAAGCAAACAGGCGAAAGTCAAAGACATAGAGAAAGGCTTGAAAACAGCAAGAGAGTGAATTCTCTTGTACAAGAGAGCCTCACTAAGATGAACCACTGACTTCTAATTAGAAATCGTGCAGACCGGAAAACCACAGAATAACGATGCCAGTGATGTCCTCTCGGAGTCGAAGACCGAGGCAAGCAAGTTTCATTATAGAAAGTAAAGCACAGGGAAAAGAGCAGACTTCCCCCACACTGGGGGAAGGGGACAGAGCCCATGAGGCAGCGAGGTTTGCCCCTTTTATATGACGACCTCTCCTGGATTGGTCACTGCTTCCCTGCCCCAGTACCTAGCACACAGGTGCGGGGAATTCTGGTCCAGTCTTTGATCCATGCCTTAGGCTCTTTGATCCATGCCTTAGGTGCCAATAGAAAGAATGAGGTTCCTTTATTAGCAGCAGGGAGTGTTGGCTTCTGGGCCTATCTTGTCACACCCTCATTAGCATTGGGGGATGTCTTTGCCTTCTCAGGAAAGATGATCTCCTTATCAACCCACATTGCTCTGCCTACACTGAACTGCCTAACTTTTTCTGCCTCAATAACATCTTCAAAGTGATGAAAGACAGAGATTTGTCAGTCAAGAATTCTGTAACCGATGGGGCTGGAGTGGTGGCTCAGAGGTTACAGCACTTGCCTGGCATGCATGAGGATGTAGGTTCGAACGCCAGCACCACACACACAATGAAATGTTGGAGCAACAAAAGCCACATGGAAAACTAAATAAAATTGATTCTCCCTTTCTCTTTCTCTTACTGTCCCTCTCTTAAAAAAAAAAAAAAAAAAAAGGAAGGCGAGGGGCTGGAGCAGTAGCACACATACACAACTAAGTGTCAGAGAAACAAAGGCCACATGGAAAAATAAAATAAAATTAATTCTTTCTCTCTCTCGCTCTCTCCCTTTCCAGAAGAAGAAGAAGAAGAAGAAGAAGAAGAAGAAGAAGAAGAAGAAGAAGAAGAAGAGAAGAAGAAAAGAAGAAGAAGAAGGAAAACTTAAGGTCTTCTTTTTTTCTTAAAGAGAGAGGGACAGTGACAGACAGAGAAAGAGAAAAACACCTTTATTGAGTTTTTCACATGGCCTCCGTTGCTCCAACACAACACTTAGTTGTGTACGTGGCGCTGGGGTTTGAACCCGGGTCCTCATGCTTGCCAGGGAAACGCTGAAACTGCTGAGCCACCACTCCAGCCCCAAGGTCTTTTTAGATAAACAGAAAGAGAGAACTCATCACTATCTGACCTGACCAGACCAGGAGCTCTTTATGATGAAATAAAAGGACATTAGACAGAAAGTCAAATGCACATGAAAAAAATCAGAGTACTGATAAAAGTAATTAAGTAGACAAATATAAAAGATGGTGTAAACTTCTTTTCACTAATAGTTATTCCCTTTTCCTATCTGATATAAAATTGACTGCATAAAACTGTAACTATAAAACTTTACAAATGAGCCTCTAACGTAAAAAGATGTGATTTGTATGACAATAATAGCACAAAGATGTGGGGAGGAAGTAGAGGCTTATTGCAGCAAAAAACCCAGTAGATTATAGAAATTAAGTTAGTTTCAATCCAAGCTAGATTTTTTTAAATTTAATCCCCACAGCAGCCACTAAGAAAATAGTTTGTTAAGTGGTTTCAAAGAAGATGTTGATGTATTAAACTTTCTGAGGATTTACATATCTGACTTTTTAATTCATGGTCACATTTTAATAATAAAACCGGACTGGAGCAGTTGCTCAGTGGTTAGAGCGCTTGCCTGGCATGCACAAGGACTCAGGTTCAAATCCCAGCACCACGTACGCGATGAAGTGTGGGAGCAACGAAAGCCATATGGAAAACTAAAAAGTTGATTTTCTCTCTCACTCTTCCTCTCTCTTTAAAAAAAACATTTTAAAAAATAGTACTTAGAATACGTGCAAAATTCTAGGGTTTGAAAAGCTTTTGTCCTTCAGTCCATTGCAAATATTATTCATTTGCATCCTGTTGGATAAATCTGATGCCAATTGGTTATTGCTTCCTTTTTTCTGAAAGCAATTAGAATTTTCCCATCAACAACAACAACAACAACACAATAATAGCATATCTTGGAAAAAAACTTACCAAAAAATGTGCAAGACCTATATAAAGAAACTTTAAAACTGCTGAAAGACAAAAAGAAGACCGGAAAAAATGAGAAAGCATACCATGTTTTTAAAGAAGTGATTCAGCATCACAAAGAAATCAGTTTTATTTATGTTTTCTTTCTATTAACTTATAAATTGAATGCAATAAAAATATTAACAGGGTTTTATTGTGCTGCTGTCTAGTTGTTGGCTTTGTCTGAAACTAGAAAAGCTGATTCTAAAATTTTAGTGGAACTAGAAAAGCTAATTCAAAAGTAGCTATAAAGACTGAAAAAGAAACACAATAAGATAGACCGGCACTATTTTGTAGAAAAGTTAAAACCACATTCAAAGCCTCAATATATAAAGACACATAAATAGGCAGACCAAAGGTCATAAATTTTCTGTGAAGATAAGGGCTACTCTATAAATGGCTTGGAGAAAGTTGGACATCCAGCAGATGGGAGGAACAGTTAGATCCTTACCTCCCACAGTACACCAAGATAAAACTCCAATTGGCTCAAATATAAAGATATAAAAAAAGAAATCATAAAAATAATTCCTTAATGGTTTTGCAATAGGAAAAGTTTCTCTAACTATGACTAAAAATTCAGGAACCAGAAAAATATTAGTGCATTTGACTACATAAAAATAAAAAATTCTGCCAGGCACTGTGGTGTGTGCCTGTAATCCCAGCAATTTAGGAAGCTAAGGCAAAAGGATCCCAAGTTCAAGGTCAACCTCAGCAACTTAGTGAGGCCCCAAGCAACTTAATGAGATCCTGTCTCAAAAATAAAAAATTAGGGGCTTTAGGGGTATCTCAGCTGTAGAGAGCTTGACGGACATGCATGAGGACCTGGGTTGAAACCCTAGCACCACACACATAACTAAGTGTTAGAAAAACAACCAGATGAAAATATAAATAAAATTAATATACTCTCTCTTTAAAAAATAAAAATTAAAATAAAAATTAAAAAAAAATAAAAGCTGGAGATCTGATTTAGTGATTAGCGCCCCGGGTTCAATCCCTAGTTAAAAAAGAAAGAAAGAAAGAAGAAAGAAAGAAAGAAAGAGAGAGAGAGAAAGAAAGAAAGAAAGAACAGATGGGAAAAAGCCACCATAAATCAAAAGAAAAACTGGGGAAATATTTGTAATTCATCCCTTCAAATCTATAAATCCATAAGGAAAAGACCAACAAGCCCAATAGATTGATGGGCAGTTCATAGAAAAAGAAACAGAAATAGTTTGATGCAATAACCCTACTTCTGGAATGTGTCCTACAGATAATACTTTCCTATGTGTGAAATAATATTTAAACAAAATCTGTTATTGCAAAAAAATTGAAATAAGCAAATGTCCATCAATAAGGACCAGTTAAATAGTATATAGTATAACCACATAACGGGGGCTGGAGCGGTGGCTCAGCGGTTACGGCGCTTGCCTGGCATGCGCGAGTACACGAGTTCAAACCCCAGCACCACGTACACAACGAAATGTTGGAGCAACGAAGGTCACATGAAAAACTAAAACTGATTCTCTCTCTCACACACTGTCCTTCTTTCTTTATATAAAATAAAAACTACATAATGGGCTATTACACAACTGAAGGAAACTATGTATTGATATGGAAAAATCTTTTTATGTGTTATGTAAAAAAAGTAAAAGTCGGGGACAAAATAGTTTCTCTATGGTACCTTTTGCATAGAAAAGGAGAAAAATGAGAATATTTTCATACCTGATTGTATTTGCATAAAGAAACTGAAAAATGCACAAAAAGTGAGAAAAGTAGCTATCTGTGGGGGAGGAGAGAGGAGATGGATGGATGAAAGAGAAGAGAAAAGTAGACTTTTCAGTGTATACCTTTTCTAAGAATTTTCTAAACTATAGGAATGAATTATCCGTTCAAAATGAAATTTAAATTAAAAATAGTTTTGTATTTGTCTCTGAAGTTCTTAAATTTTACCATACTATGTCTAAGTGTGACTGATTTTTATTGTTGTTGTTCATTTGGGGTTTTTTGTTTGTTTTTCTTAGACAAGCTTCCTTTTTGGAAATTCTTCTAAAAGAGAACGGAGCGGGAGGAAATATTTGAGTAAAAACATGTTTATGCTCTATTCTGCTTCCTTTCTTCCTAATTTCATTTTACATTATAATCCTCTGTTTCCCGGTGCTATTGTTTGGATGGTGGTTTGTACCCCAAGGGCTCTTTGTTCTTGATTGTCCCCAGTGGCAAGAGGTGGTGGACCTTTAAGGGGTGGAGCTGAATTGGAGATGTTCCCTGGTGGGCTTCCTTTCCCACCATGTGATCACCCCCTCTTTAAGCACACTGATGCTGTCCACCACGGGGTCCTCACCTGAGACACGCCAATACTACCACTGTGCTTTTGAACCTCCAGAACCCTGAGCTAAATGCATCTCTTTTCTTTATAAGTTACCCAGCCTCAGGTTTTTCATTATACTAACAGAAAGCACACCAAATACACCTACCTTCGAATCTTTACCTCTTCTTGATGCCTCTGGTCCTCTGCTCACTAATGGTTCTTTGCCCCTAGCCTGCCATTCACCCCATCCATGGATGTGCTCTTGTGTTTACCACTCAGCTTTCACATCCAGGGAGTCCGTCCAATTTGTTCTGCGTCGTTCGTGCTTCTGTTTCGTGTTTCCAGCTTCTTCCCTCATCTCCCTGAAGGTGTTTGTTATTCTTCTCTAAATCCTTACTCTCCCTCCTCACCCGTTGTCCTGTTTGCTTTGATACATGCTCAGGCTCTTATCTTTCTTTTAACATGGTTGCCCTCCTCAGACATCCCATTATTTGTCCTTATGAGTTCCTGACTCCTGGGGACCATCCCACCTCGGCTGCCAGTGTGTGCTTGTCCAGGGAGGGAGCCTCAGGTGTTGCAGTCTGAAACCAACCACTTCCCCTCTGCCTCCTCAACCAGGCGATTCTTTTCCTAGGTAACACTGCCAGAACTTCCTCTCCAGATCTTCTTTTCCAACCGCTGCCTCTCTGCTGCTGCACCTGCCTATCCCATTACATTTATCTGCTCAAGCTGCTATATCAAAATATCACAGACTGCTGCTATGAACATCGATATTGCTGTGTCACTGTAATCCCCGGTGTCCCTCACAGGAAGAATGGATCCAAAAACTATGGTACATTTATACCATGGAATATTACACAGCAATCAGAAACAATGACATTGCAGCCTTCGAGGGTAAATGGATGGTTATGGAAGAGATCATGATGAGTAAAATCAGCTTAACCCAGAGATCTAAGGGTCGATTGTCTCCACTCATCTGTGGAGGTGGGG
>PVKS010020498.1:0-36579 GCA_004027875.1 Aplodontia rufa | reverse complement strand
CCCAGCTCCAGGCCCTCAGCTCCAGGCCCCAGGCCCTCAGCTCCGGGCCCTCAGAAGTTCAGTGTCTTCTGCTCTGTGGTTTTCCTGTTCCGTGCATTTCACAGGAGTGGCATCACATGCTATGTGCTCTTTTGTGACTGCCTTTTGTTTTTTAAGTCCTGGAGATTGAACCCAGGGGTACTCTACCTCTGAGCTGCACCCCCAGCCCTTGTTATTTTTTTGTTTTGAGGCTGGGTCTTGCTGAGTTGCTCTCTGATCTGAATTTGCCTTGGCCCTGAGTGGCTGGGAGGACAGGCGCCTGGCCACATGTGTTAAGGTTCTACTGTGTCAGTGCTCGGTTTCCTTTTCCACTGAATGCTCTTCCCTTGTGTGGCCATGCCTGCTGCTGTTTAGCCTTTCCATTGGTTGGGCACTCACACTGCTCCCACCTTTGGGTGTTGAGATGGTGGTGCTGTGCACCTGTGTTTTAAGTTCTCTCATGTGGATGTCTGGGCAGCGCTGATGCTGGGTCCTATGGTAACTGTGCTTAACTCTTTGGGAAGCTGCAGGATTGTATTTGAAAGTGGCTGCACCACTTTGCACGCCCAGCAGGAGGCTGCCAGGGTTCCTTCCCCTGCATCCTAGGTGGCAGTTGTGCCTTCTGTTTGCAGCCTTCCTGGTGGATGTGAAGTGGAGCCTTGCTGAACTGGTTTGTGTTTCCCTTCAGTGTGTTTATTGGTCATTGTTATGTCTCCTTTGGGAAATCGTCCACTTGGATACTTGATCCACTTTTAAAATCAGCAAAATCTGGTGTTAGTGGAGTGCATTGTGGTCCAGCAGCTTTGTGGGCAGCAGAATTCTTGAACCCTCATCTTTGAGGACCAGGTCTTGACGACTGGGCTGTTGTCCATTTCACAAGGGGAAGCTGATGCAGAAATCTGAGATGGGCAGGACGGAGGAGCTTTACAAGACACACAAAGGCATCATCACGATCGCAGAGCTACCGCAGACATGTTGAGGCCACATAGCAGAGTGGATTCGTTAACCAGGCTGGTCAAGGGAAGTGTAGAATTGGTGGCTTCTCAATGAAAATATTTCACTTTGGTTAAAATAATTAGTGCAGAATTTAAATTTGCGTTTATATGGGACATGGGGCAGACTTCCTTTGTTTTTTTCTTCTGTCAGAGCCTTTTCTAGGTTTCCAACAACGCTCTAACTTTAGAATACTATAAAATGACCCCCAGGTCTGATACTGTTTGACAGCGTTTATTCTGTGTTATGCACAGATTACCACTGTGTTGTAGGTAAAGCCTTCCCTTTGATTATATTGGGTTAGTGTGAGTTTTAGGGCTTCTAGGCCTTTCTTGTTCATATTTTTGAGGTTGGCTATCAGATATGATCTTTCCTATATTTCTTTAGCTTTCAGGATTCAGTTAGGATTTTTGAAAATGTTTTGTTGTAATATGTTACACAGTCTTCTTAAGAAATTTGGTATTCTTGTGCTTTTTCAGTTTACCAAAAGCTTACATGCATTCTTGTTTGTACGTTTTTTTCACCGGGTATGTCTTACCTGTTCATAGTTAAAATCTTTTTATTTTTTCAAGGAGTAGGTGTCCATGTTTTAAAAAAATTGTTTCCCTTAATGTGGAGA
This sequence comes from Aplodontia rufa, assembly GCA_004027875.1. NCBI lineage: Eukaryota > Metazoa > Chordata > Mammalia > Rodentia > Aplodontiidae > Aplodontia > Aplodontia rufa. The sequence continues at coordinate 34,949 of PVKS010020498.1, read as the reverse complement.
ATTTAGAAAATAAGGATAAAGTAGACAAATTGTAAGGTCACTTCTCCCCACCCCAAGATAAGGAAGTAGATTTTATAATTGGGAGGTGAAGTCCTCCAAATATCTTCTTTTCTTTCAAGATGGTTTTGATGATGCTGGGTCCTTTGAACGGCCATATGAATTTTTGGATCAGATGGTCAATTTCTATAAAGAATCCAGCTGGGATTGTGGTAGGATTACATTGAATCTGTGAGTTGATTTGGGGAGTATTGTCACCTTAAGAATATTTCATCTTCCAAACCATGGGCACCACTTATTTATCTTTATTATTATTTTATGGCACTGGGTGCTGCTGCCCCAGGGCCTCGTGCATGCTAGGTAAAGACTTCACCACTGAGTTACATCCTCAGCCCTGTCTTTAACTTTTTTCAGCAATGTTTGGAGTACTTTGTTGTTAAATTTTTTCTTTCTGAGTACTGAGGATTGAACCCAGGGGTGCTTTACCACTGAGCCTTACCATATCCCAAGCCCTTCTTACTTTTTATTTTGAAACAGAGTCTCACTAAGTTACTGAGGGTCAAACTAAGTTGCCCAGGCTGTCCTCGCACTCGCTCCTCCTGCCTCAGCCGCCCGAGTTGCTGGGACGACAGGCCTGCACCACTGCGTCCAGCCAAGTTTATTCTGAAGAACTTTTGTCTTTCTTGAGCTCCTGTGAATGGAATTGTTTCTGAATTTCATCTTCAGGTGGCTCTTGTAAGCATGCATGAGTGCAGTTAACTTTCATATCCTGTGACCCAGCTGGACTCTTTGACCAGCTCTGGTGGCTTTGTAGGAGGTTCTCCAGGGTTTTCTCCAGGCTAGAGCATGTCACCTGAGCTGGAAGTGGTGTGCTTCCTCTTTTCCAACTTGGAGGCCTGGTCTTACTCCTGGTCTTACTCCTGGTCTCGGGGGAGAGCGTCGAGCCTCTGGTGGCGCGCAGTCCGGTGAGCACGTTGCTTCCGTTCCTAGCGCGTCTCTCGAGACGAGCCTTTGTCCTTTGTGCGTGTGTTGCACTGACTGGTGTTCAGATGTCAAGCCATCCTTAGGTCTCTGAAACAGATCTCGTGTGATCGTGCTCTGTGAGCGTTTTATGTCCTGCTGGGTTCAGTTTGCTGGTGCTTTGTTGAGGATTTTTTCATCTGTATTCATGAGAGAGAATCCGTCTGTAGCTTTCTTTTGCTTTGGTGTTTTTTCTGGTCTTGGTATCAGGGCAGTGTTGGCTCCATGGAAGGAGTCAGGTAGTGTCTCCTCTTGTGTTTTTTGAAGGGTGTGTGAAAAGTGGTATTACTTTGTCCTGAAGTGTTTGGTAGACTTCAACACTGGAGCCATCTGTACCCTTGCTTTTCCTTCTGGGAGCTTTTTGATTGCTGATTCAACATCATTCCTTATGTGGGTCTGTTCAGATTTTCTCCCTCTTCTTCCGTAGGTTTTGGTAGTCTCTGTCCTTCCAGGATTGGCCTGTCTCATCCAGATGGTGCGGTTTACTGGCAGGCAGGTGTTCCCAGCACTCCAGCCCTTCCTGCCCTGTTCTGTGTGGCTGGTGCTAGTTAGGTCTGCTCTTTCAGCCCTGGTTTTAGTGATTGAACTCTTTCCTTCCTTTTTTCTTGCCATTTTTCAGTTTTGTTGATTGTCTTAAACAGCTTTTGGTTTTGTTGATTTTTTTTTCTGTTTTCTAATCTTTATTTCATTTATTTCTTCTCTCATCCTTTCTACTTCTTCCCATTTGCTTGCTTTGAATTTAGTTGTCTTTGTTTTCTAGTTTTTTGGTTGTTGACTTAAGATCTTCCATTTTCTTTTTAATTAAAACTTTTTTTTTTTTTTTTGCTGTTCTCAGTATTGAACCCAGGGCTTTGCCAGTGCTGTGCTAGGCAAGTGCTCTACCCCTATGCTACATCACTAGCCCTTTTTATTTTATTTAAGACAGGGTCTCACTGAGTTGCCTGGTCTTGAACTTGTGATCCTCCTGCCTCAGCCTCCTGAGTGACCAAGGTGACAGACAGATGTGCTGACTCTTTAAGCACGGTGTGCCTGCTCTGGTAGCATGGTCCCCTGCCCAGCCCAGTCCCTGGCACATGGGAGCACAGTGGTGTCACGAGTGAAGGACTTGCGAGGTCTCGATTCTGAGCTCAGTTTGTACTTGGTCTTTTGCATTTCCTTTCCTTTATGTTCCTAATTGTGTATGTTCAATGCTTTGAACATTGCTGAAATACATCCTGTTTTTAATAGACTTGTTTTAATGTAGTGAGTCTAGCAGAATTCTGATTTTTTAATTGTTGGTGTTGAAATAACTTAAAACATTCAGGTCTTAAGACAAAGTCTCAAAGTTGGTCAAGAACTCTACATTTGCCTGTGGTCCCCCTTTACTTTGTGGTCCGTGCTCTCTGTGTCACACGTGTGTTGTTGGGCTGTTGTGTGAGCTGCAGGCTACTTGCTTTCTCTAACGCCTCAGGGACAGCGTCATCACGGAGTTGGTGCAGTGGTTCCAGCCAGGGAATCTGACATTCATGTGATACCTTTGTGTGCACTGCAGATCTTCTTAAAAAATGTTTTATTGGTGCATTATGATTGTATGTAAGCGTGGGGCTTATCATGCTGTGTTCGTACATGCACATGACCTAGTTTGACCAACTCCTTCTGCAGGACCTCTGGAAATCAAGGATGGTTGGTGGCTCCACCCACCTCTGTGTGAGTGCCAGCATGTGGCACTGCTGTTGGAGCTCAGTTTGTTCTATGATTCACCTCTTTATTTGGAATGTGGTTGTTTCTGTGTGCATTCTGTGCGTAGGTTCCCTCACCTTTACTGATTCATTTTTAGACTATGAGACATCATCATGACTCAAAGCCATTGCCATGTGCAGTTGTGTCCAGAGCTGTGTCACTTCTGTCCAGCCTGTGCACCTGGCTTCTGTGTCCTCATAGGTGACGTGACTTTTTTGCTCCTTGTTTTTCCTCCTCTTTCTCCTCTTCCTTCATTTTTAGGAAAAACAAAAAATAGTGTTCATATTTTTCTTTCTTATGCAGAAGTTTGGATGTTAGGCTGTTGGGGAGTGGGGTGCTGGGGAGACTCGTTCATGCTAGGCAAGTGCTCTGCCACTGGGCCGCATCTTCAGCTTGTCTGTTTTGATGAGCTCTTCTTTTTTGCATTTTTTATTCTATTGGATTTGTAGCTGGATTTTTCTGTTTTCATGAACTCTTCATGTTTTAGGGATATGCAGCTTGTGATGTGTGTTGTAGGTATTTTCTTTCCATTCTTCTGTGTGTACTGCTGTGTTCCTGGTGTACTGTGTTATGAACTTCAATATGCAGTTTTTTAATTCTTCTTTTTGATATGTTTGGATTTGAGTCCTGATAGCTTTTCCCTATGCCCCAGTTCTAAAGGAACTTACCCATGGAGTTTTTGAACCTCTTTTAGGTTTTTTGTGTGTCTTTAGGTCCCAGGCCTTGGTGCAGGTGAGGGCGTCCCAGAACCACGGTGCGAGGGTCCGTCTTGGCCCTGTTGGATCGGGGCTGTGTCTCGATGCTGCAGCACTTGTGTGCTTGTTGAGGAGTCCTTGCCACCCCAGTGCTCGTCTCCCTCTTGCTTTTGCCTTTCTCCCTCTGGTGTCATTCGTCCCTGCTCTGCTCCCTCCTTCTCTTACTTTGTTTTATCTGTGTTGCTGAGCTCCCAGGGGCTGTGGCTATCTTGCTAGTGACTGCAGTGCCTGCTGGAGGACTCTGAGGATGGCATCTCCCAGCTTCTCACCTCTTCACTCTGGCACTGGCCTGCAGTGGCGTTGATTCCCTGCCTGTGCTCAAGGGTGCTGTCTGGATGGCACTGTTTCACTGGCTCACAGTGAGGTGGCATGGGGCCATCAAGACCATGGTGTCAGCAGGTGCAAGTCCACAGTGTGCTAGTGTTTCTAGGGCTTGCTATTCTTTCAGCAGTCTGGCCCCAGAAGTCCTCTCTAGTGCTCTGCTCTGCCTACCTTCCCACAGATGGCACTGCCCTTGGGCGTTGGCTCCAGCCTTGGGTCGGCATGCTCTCAGTGCTGATGTCTTTTTTCCAAAGACGCAGGAGCACCTAGAGGCTTCCTCTCGGGTGCTCTGATGCTGTGCTGCGAGATGGAGAAGATGAGGACCCCTGAGAGAAGCAAGCAGCCCGCCTCCTTCTTAGTTCCCATGGCTCCCCTTTGTTTTCTCTGGGGGGGAAAGAATGGCACTCAGAACTGAAAAGGCAAACTTTCAGAGCTACTAAGATGAACTGGGACTCCCCGTCATACTAGATACTAGTTTGTACCAGAATTGAACGTGCCATAAGCACAGAGCGCACCTCGGGTGTGCTGGAGAGCGCAGCCTCAGTTACTCCTTGGAGAGAACCAGGGAGAACACTGTTCCCCGCCCTGGACTTGCCCCTCCCCTGCAGAAGTGGGGCTGCCTCTGAGCGCCTCTCCCTAGAGGTGGCCATGCGTGTGTGCAAGTCCTTGGTGTAGTGCCATTTCCTCTGAGGGTGACAGGATGCTGCTCTGCGGTGGTGGTGTGGTGACCACCCTGTGTGAGCTCTCTGCCCAAAGGAGAGCCTCAGTTCTGTGGACGCCCATGGCTTAAGTCACCGGCTCTTGCTGGTTTGAATCCATTCTGTAAAAAGTACATATTACAAGTGATTTTTCTAGCTCTGGCCTTTCTTGCTGTCATTTATAGTTCTTTCCTCTCATTTCAAAATCCGTAGGAAATTAAACCACGGCTCTTGGCTAAGGCTCTTTCTCCTGATCCTGGGAGAGAATTTTGCATATGGCCTTTTCTTTGTTTCCTGGTTCATATTTTCTCTTCCCGTTTGTTGGTCTGTCACTCATCCATCTTTCCACTTATCTATCTGCTCATTCTTCTTCTGACTTTTTTCAGAAAGCATTTGAGGCAGCTTACAGAATTAGAGAGTGAGGACATTCAGGTAGGAAAGGTGGATCGCGATTAGAAGCCACGAGTGAGAAGCGAGCATGCACGGATCCGAGGGCACTGGGAGGTTGCTCCCTGGCCACGTGCAGTTAGAGGTGGTCAGCCAGCGTCCCTTAGCCTGTGGGAGGGGTTTGTGGGAGAGGAATGCGGGCTTAGGAGAACCCTGGCTGTTCCTGCGACTAGGGCTTAAGAGAACTTTTTCTCCAGAGTGTTTTAGGAAACCAAGGAGTATTTCATCTTTTTCCCCCAACTAGAGTTCTCTGTGTAGTTGGGTGCGTTCTGAAAAGGTAGCGTTTCTCTGAAACTCTTCCCTGCGTGGGCTTGGTGACTGGGGACTCAGCTGGTTCTGACAGCTGTAGGAAAGAGAGTGGTGGTTGTAAGTTGTTTTTTTTAATGTTACACAGTTCAGAAAATGTTTCCAATGGTGTATGTCCTTTGAGGGTGCACTGCGGGCCCTTGCTAGCAAGAGGAGCTTTAAGCCGAGAGAGACTGCATCGGACCTTGCCCCGTCCTGCAGCAAGCTGGCCACTGTCAACATGTTTGTCTGTTCCGCATTTCGTATTCTGTGATAGAAAGTTCCAGCAGGCAGGAAAACTCGGAGTTAATTAGCATGCCCTATGGTGCTCTGCTGGTAAGACTCACAGGGAGGATGTGATCTGTGAAGATGGAAACTCCGTTCCCTTATTAAAGTTCAGGAGGGCATGTTTAGGTTTTCTCTTATTTGTGCTTCTCTTTAACAAAGAAACGGGACTTAAAAAGCCAAGGACCATCTTGTTTACTGTGTTTGCAGGTGCACTCACGACCAACGGCATAAACCCCGACACGAGTGCGGAGATTGGGCGGGCCAAGAACTGCCTGAGCCCCGAGGACATCATCGACAAGTACAAGGAGGCCATCTCCCACTACGGCAAGGTGACTCCCCAAGAGCGCGGCCTGTCCGCTGCGCGTGCGATGCCCTGCGGCCTCCTGCGACGCTGCGCTCGCTGCCTGCTTTGATCTCCATTGGGCGTTCTGTGTGTTTACAGTGGCTTTTGTTTTAGCACTGTGCGTGTTTAGTAAGCGTGGGAAAGGGAGAAAGGCGGGTGCCGCCTCCCTGCTCCGAGGTGGTATTAACAGCTAGGAACCCGCTTGCTGGGCTTTTTTGTCATGTTTGTTGTTCACAGCATACAGACAGTGGTGTAGTGTACTGTTCACTGTATGGTGACCTACGTTTTTTATTAGGCGTGTGCGTGTTCTGTGCTATTAAATCTTCTGTGGCATGATTTTTAATTACTTGTGGAGCATTCCATTTTTAATCAGCGCAATGTTCTTTTCACTCTGCAGTTAACTTCCTTTTCTCTGTGGAGCTGGGGACTGAACCCAGGCCTCGTGTGTACTTCCCTACACCCCCAGCATTGTTATTGAAATGCTGAAAGCTCACCCTGCCCTCTGCGCTTCCCTCCTGACTCCTCTGCCCATGACACGCGGACGTTCGTGCACAGACGAGGGTCAGCCCGTGTCTGTTGCTGTGCAGCTTGCTGTGTCCACTGGGCAGTGCTGCCCAGCTCCCACTGTCCTGGTCATTCGTCCCCCAGCTGCTCTGTGCAGGGTGTCACAGTGGCTGGAGCAGGAGGTGATGCCCACTCTTGGCAGTTCTCAGCTGGCCGTGCTTGGCTTCGCTGTCCTAGTGTTGGTGGACAGTTAGGAGTTCTCGCCATCCTGCTGTTGGACAGATGCCTTTCTGCCATGTTTGTATGTGCACATACCTTGCCTTGGTGGCCCTCATTCCCTGCCCTTCCCTCCCTCTGTGGTCCTTCTGCAGGCCCCCCCACCCTCCGACTCCCTCCCTCTCCATGCCCTTCCTTTGTGCTGTGGGTCTGCTTGTTTTGGTGAGACCCCTTTCTGCTCTTCTCCCCTCTGGTTCCCACAAGAGAGAAGACCTTCGCCCCTTGACTTTCTGAGTCTCATGTACTTCGTTGAGCATGACATTCTCCACCTTGCCATAATCTCATTCCTTGTGCCGAGGGACACTCCACTGGGCACATATACCACCTTTTCTGTATTCACCTTTTTGGAACATTCTTGTACATAAATTCTTGTGTCCTTGTGTGAATATTCTAGACAGTTAATCCCTGGATGTGATATTGGCATTTTTCATAGGTTATTTTCAAATTGCTTTCCAAATGCCTTCTCCAATAGAGAATGAAAGGAGACAGAATTATTTATTTAATCAATGCTCTATTATTGAATATTAGTTTTGATTTTTCTTTCCACTGTTGTAAACAGTGCTGTGATAAATAGCCCTGCAGAGAAAATTTTTTGGACTGATTTTTTTTCTTTAAAGGACACCTTTTAAGAAGTAGACTGGGGTTGAAGAATGTAAAAAATTTTTAGGGTTGTATAATCTTGCATTGTCCTCCAGAAAGCTTTCCACAGCTTAAACTCACAACAAACCTCCTACTGCTTGCTAACCTATGGGCAGAAGTAGTTTCTCCTTATTTTAGTTTGTATTTGATACCAGTGAGGTACTGATCATCTGTCTCTTGTTAGCTGTTTGGTTTTCTTTTATGAATTATCCCTTTGTGTCCTTTGTACATATGCAAGTTAGGATGTTTTCCTTACTGATTTTTAAAGTTCTTTGTGTATTGTAGATACACCCTTCTTGTCTATCACAGACACTGCACATCTTCTTGGATTTTCTTTTATTTTTGTGGTGCGACGAGAATTTAACTCAGGGCCCATGCATTCTAGGCAAGGGCTCCACCCCGGGCTCCATCCCCAGCCTGCAAATCTTGTTCTTTGTGTTATTTACGTTTACATTTTGTATATAACGTTTTTCGTTTTGGTTTTGTTCGAAACGTATTTGTAATGTGGTGATTGCTTTCTTTATGGCTTTTATGTTTGGTTATTTGCTTACAGTACTTCCTTGGCAGTAGGATAAAACTCTCTTCTTCAGTCTTGATCTGAGATGAGCATGACAGTGGAGTCATCATCTCCCCGAGATGCGGGAGGCGAAGCTGTGTTTGCAGGTCTATTTGTGTTGGCTGTTGCTGGCATTCTAAAATGCCGGTATCATCTGTGATTATTTTGTCTGCATTATGACTTAAGAATGCAGCTTATTTTTCCAGGAAATCCTCTAATCATCCCGCCACATAGTGTTGAATTCACGTTTTCCTCTTTGATTTGAACTCTAAATACTTACAGGGACCCATACCCATTTTTGAGCTTTTTCTTTGCATCTCTTCTTCGGCAGCGGCACGAAGTCTCATCTCCTGCAGTCCATCCAGTAGCCCGTGGCAGGCACTCTTCCTTCCCTTATCACATTTTTTCTGGCAGGGCGTTTTGCCGTCCATCCAAAGCTCCGGCCAGCTTTTCAACAGTTCTTTCTTCCCATGTCCAACTTGTTTGGCTAATAAGATGAACAACTTCTTCTGGAGACCTTGGAGGAGCTTTATTCCAGTTGTTATTTACCTTTTGGCATCCTGTAGGCTGGGAGTCTTCATCTGCAGAGCTTTGGGTGGGGTGGAATCACATGGGTGTTGATGGGCATGCAGCTTCCAGGTGTTCTCTCCTCTGTGGGTTGTGTCACACCTGCGCTTAGACACCTTAATTTAGGTCCCTCTGTGCAGTGTCGTGGGATGGTCCCCCTGCTGCCAGGGAGTGAACCCAGGGCTGCTCACCACTGTGCCCTTCCTGGCCCTTCTTTTCTTCATTGTTTTGAGACAGGGTCCTGTTGGGACGTGTGACCCTTGGCCTCCTGAGTTCTGGGGTCACAGGGCACGTGGTGCTGTCCTCGTGTTGCACGTGAGCTTCCCTTTGCCCCCCGTTCCTAGTTGTTTGTGTTTGTTCATCTTGTGAATGAGAATTTTTTGTCATTATACTTTCTGTTTAGTTAATGGTGATAAATAGGCAGATTGATTTCTCAGTGTTCCTTTTATAAGTAGCATTTAAAAATTGTATTAAGCGATTTTTTTTTCCAGAGCCCTTTCTTATTTGTTTTTAAAAATTGTTTTCTGAGAGCATCACGGGGTGGTCAGTGGGCAGCTGGAGAGAGGCAGAGGCCATGTATCACTGCCACGGCTGCCTTTACCTGGAGAGGGCCCTTGGGACTTGGTGGAGACCACTGCTCCAGTCGTGGCTGAGCCTGGGGGCAGCATGGGCTTGAGCCTTTGTGGCCACCTGGAGCCCTGTGGCAGGAGGCACTACTCTAGGCCGTTGACTTGGGAAGACTTGTTGCCTGCCTAGCAGGGTGTCAGGTGGCCTTGGATGTGCCACAGGACTGAACATGCTCTGTCCCTGCCTTTCCAGGCAGGTTCCACAATGAGCTCCATTTCCCCTTCTTTTAATTGGGGAGATTAAGGACGGTGGTATAGCATCACAGTGGGGGTGGATGATTTTATATACATCAGATGCCTGATGTGGCTTGGTGGTGCATTGGTCATTGCCAGTCCTGGAATGTGATGCAGAGAGGGAAAGGACTTCATGACTTGCCTTTCTGGGGCTGTGCTCTGTTCCTCTGCTTCACTTCTTTTCTTTCCTCTGTCACCATCACAGAAAGGGCCTGGGACTTTCCATGCCACTAGGCCCTAGACTGAGATTTCCTTTAAGGCTGACCCATCGCCAGGAAGGGACAGTGACATAAGAAGGTGCATGCACGTGGGGAATCGTGTATGATTTGTGCCCAGCTGGGGTGGAGGCCGGCAGACTCTGGCTTGGCTCTGTGAGTGGTTTCTTGTTGGGTTTCTCATTCTTGCTCCTGGAAGTTCTCTGCTATGGAAGAACTGAACTGAGATGGAGACCTAGACCCTCTGCTGAGATACCGGGTAGTTGTATTTTGTGCTGGAAGGAACCGTAGACAGCATTAGTCTTCTGCCTATGGTTGTAGGGACCGTGAGGCTCAGAGTCACTCAGGGGCATGATTTGGATGAGCAGCTGGGTCTTGGTCATCCTGTGCCTGCAGGTAACAGGCAGTGCTTGCCTGGGCTGGCATCTGGCAGAGCTGCTCACGTCCCCATGGTCTCTCCAGTAGACAGAGCTCCTAGTCAGTGCGCTGTCCCTGCATGCTGCCAGGGCACCCCTGCTGGCTTGGGAGCTTCAAGCAGGTGCTAAGGAGCAGGGCTGAAGCCTCTTCTGTATGGTTTGCTGCCCAGGGCCACACGTGTCTGAGGCCAGCTCAGGCTAGACTTGAGCAAAGTGAGAGGGACATTCTGTAGCCCTGAGCCTTCTCCTGTCCCTAGTGGACCTGTGCTTCCTGTCAGGTCTCGTCAGGAGGTCTTGAGTTCAAGTCCTGCCTTGCCAGTCGCTTGCGGTGTGGCCGTGGGCAAGAAGCTGTACTTTTTTGTTTTCATTTTCTTTATCAGTAAATGGGGTAGTGTTTACTGTAGGGTTTGTTTTGGAGTTGAATGAGATAGCGCCCTCATTTGGCCTGCAGCATTAACTGTTTGGTTCTGTGCTGGGAGCCTGGTGGCAGGTTGCAGGGCTCAGCACTCAGCAGGCCTGCATCAGAGCTGGTGTCTTAGGGTAAGGTAGATGGCTAGCGATGCAGTTGGTTTCCAGCAACTGTCCTTGTTGATTTTGTGGGTCTTCCTGCAATGAGATGTAATGTCTTTTGAATGATTTTCCTTGATCCCATTTTAAATCTCTTTATAATATAATTTTCCACATTTTTCATGGGAGCATTATAGTTGTACATAATGATGGGATTTGTCATTATATATTTCTTTGTGATATAATTTAAAATATGTAAATTTAATCAAAAATATGTGGGGAAAAACATTGACTTGACATTTTTCTCATTTAAATAGAACTGTTTAAGAGTTTCGAAGGAAAAGCAGTCATTTATTTCAATAGAATCTGATTCCTACATTAACTTTTTATTGTGTCGAGTGGTATGTACAGTTGGTACTTAGGTAAGTATAACTAGCCCATTTTCCTGATCCTCCTTGATGCATTGCTTGTGGTACGTCACAGGTTCCGAGGATGTCAGGGGTGTGGGAAAGGGGCGTTAGGAGACCATCTGGGCTTGCTGAGCCTGGCAAGAGGGCAAGCCGAGTTTTCAGGAGCACTCTCGCCATGCTGGCCTCCTGGGCCCATGTGTGCCTGCAGGCTTTGATTTTCACGTTAATGCCTCAGCTGAAAGCATGCTGGTGTGTTATCCCTGCCCATCTCAGACTCCCCTAAGTGCAGGTGCATGTGGGCCTCACCTCTACAAACTGTTCCTCAGTGGCATCGGTTGAAAATCACTCCACTGGGACAAGTAGCACTGGTGCCCACCAAGTGCCTGGTGCGGTCTGAGCAGGTCTGAGCCCAGGGATTTCAGATGAGGGAGCTTCAGTCTGTACTTCAGAGGTTTCTGAAAGCTCAGGCTCCTGGGATTGCTATTTTAATGAATGGAAGTGCATTTCTGTGTGCAGGGCCACTCAGTCCCACCAACTCTCTTGCTCCCCTGTAGGATATGCCTTCTGAGAACCATGTTCTCTGCGCTTGGGCTGGGCTGTTACAGGATCTGTGTGCCCTGGAGTCCGTGGGGCGCCACGGTTGTAATATGGCAGGAACTTCCGTTTTGACCCAGGTGCCTCCTTTGTACCCTACAGTATAAGAACGCGGGAGTGATTGAATTGGAAGCTTGTGTCAAAGCTGTGCGTGTCCTGGCCATTCAGAAGAGGAGCATGGAAGCTTCGGAATTTCTGCAGAACGCCGTGTACATTAATCTTCGACAGGTGAGTAGATATGTTGCCTGTGGAGTTCATCCAGCCTGACGCAGCCTGTTTTGCTGTACCAGGGTGTAGTACAGCTTGAGAGCCGGGTGAAGGTGGTCATTCATAGGTTGTACTTTTTTTTTTTTTTTTTAAGGGAGAGAGATCAGGGGCAGGGGCGGAGAAGGAGAGAGAGAGAGAGAGTCAAGTTTTAAGTTTACTTTTTTACCCGGTTTTTGTTTTTCCAATTGTTAGTTGTGTATTTGGTGCTAGGGTTCAAACTTGGTTCCTCACACATGCCGGGCAAGCGCTCTACCACTGATCCACCACTCCAGCCCTTTATTTCTTTATTTTATGGTGTTTTGCTTTAAAAAGTCAGAATCTGCTATTCTTTCGTGTTTTTCTGCTTGGAGAAGTAACTGCCTCCTGTCGGCTTTGCACTCTTGAATGTGCTTCGATGGCCCTTGTCTCAACTCTGTCACCTGTGAAGTGCCTGCCATTTGTGACTGCCTCAGGTGTTGGTTTATAAGCTCTCAAGTTTGTGGAGGTACTTTACATAGTTTCTTTGACCCAGGAGCCACTCCCCAAATGTGAGTTCAATCTGAATCTGCATAGGTTTTCATAAAATAAAGTCATCAAAGGATTTAGTTGTAGATTGATAATGCAAAATCCCCAAATTGATGGTCTGAGGAGGAGTTTGGCTGTTTAGCTGGTCTGACTTGGATCTTTACAAGGAAAACCAAGGGAAAACAAGACTTCCGAGTGAAGCAGCCGGGGAGGGTTAGCGACCGCATGAGAGGGGCGTAGTAACACCTGGTTTCTGTAAGTGGTGGGCAGGCTGCTCTCGGAGAAGGGCAAACTGCAGGAGGCATGGTTGGCTGACGAGAGGCAGAAAGACTGCCGTGGGTGGGTCTGGGCTTAGGTGAGGCAGGGTGCGGGGGGACTTCAGACTCATTTTCTGTAAGACATAACATATAAGAAAGTATGGCTGATAGTAAGACACCATCTAATTCAACATGTTGGTGCTTTGCCATATTGACTGCAGAGATTCTTAATTTTTTGATAGAAAATAACTTAAATAGAAACAAAACAACAGCATTAACCACCCACCATCTTAGTATTGGTGAGTATCCTTCCTGTCCACGACTTGATCTTTATATTTTTATAGCCAGAGCCTATGAAAAAAGAACTGTTTTGGCATGATAGTTTAGCACATGGTCTGCGGATGTGGAGTGCTCAAGTTTGACTTCTGGCTTCTCTCCCTTGGGTGTGATTGTCAGCCTCTCTGTGCCGTGGTTCCCCTCTTTGTAAAGCGCATCTGTTGGCCCTCCGGTCCTCATCCTAGCTAATTTCCTAGATTAGGCTCTGAAAGCTTGCCCACAGTGGCAACTGTTAGTGGCACACTAGAGGGAGAGACCAAAACAGAAAAGAAGTAAGGAACCAACCTTTGCGGAAGGAAATGAGCACCAGGTGGACCCAGAGCCATGGAGGAGGTTGGAGTCGGGGGTGCTCTGCGTCCAGGAAAGGACTGGAGAGGTCTTCAGTAAAGGTGGGAGGGAGAAGCATTGTCCTGGAGCCTCCCAGGGCAGGCTTCGGTTTCCTGGGAAGCTGGGCATGGTGGGGCCGTCAGCCCCCAGTGGTCCTGGGGGTGAAGAGCAAAGTCTAGGTTTTATTGGGCGTTTACCTCCATTCTCAGGCAGCGTGTGCAGGGTGAGCACTGTCAGGCCACAGACTTGCAGAAAGATGAAGGTCAGTCCTTGTCCCGAGTCTGGTAGTCGTGATGACCAGGGGTTGGCACAAAACCTGGTAGCATGCTTGCTGACGCAGACCCAGGTGTGAGCTTGGCTTCCCTGTGGACGCCCTCTGAAGAGAGGAGGGGCTGGCCACGGGGGATGTAAATGCCCAGCCGGGGGTGGACATTGGAAGTAGTTTGGAGGGTGGGATGGCTTTGTGGGGGACAGTGAGGTGGGGGGGGTGTTTGAGAGCTGCTTCAGAGGCGGTGGTGGGTTCCTGTTTAGGACCAGGCTTAATAGGGAGGCATGCTGGGCGTCGTTAGCCAGACAGGGGAGGACGCACGCAGGAGTGGTCTCACAGGCTTGGGTCAGACCCCACCTTTGCCTCGTTAGCTGTGTGGCCTGGAGCAGGCCACAGTGGTGCTGACCCTTCAGCTTCCCGCCTGAGAGGTGACGCGTGAACAGCTGGATCCGTGCAGCGCTGTCTGCTTTGTTCTGTTTCTGTGCCCACCCTGTGGAGAACTGCAGCGGGCAGGTGATACTGTCAGGTTGGAGGGCTTCAGGGACTCCTGTCTGTCAGAGCAGAGTGGGGGGGTGTATTGAAGCAGACCCCAGGGAGCCCGGAGCTGTGGAGTTGCAGCCCTTCAGGGGAGAGGCGGACTCTGGCCGTGCGCATGGCCTCCACAGGTGCCTTGGCAAGCTAATCTGGAGATTTTGGGCTCGCTGCAAAGGTGGTCTTCAGAGGTGGGCAGATAAATGCACGTATTTTACAAAATGCCATGTTTTCACTTAAGGTGTGGCATCTGTTGCTGTTTGACGGGCTGCCTTTGGTGCTGCTTGGTCTCCTGCACAACACTAGGGGTCAGCAGAGCCTCACTGGCAAGGCGGCTGCCGCTCCCTGCTGGGTGGCGCAGTGCCCATGTGGGCGCTTGGCCGGCTTTGTCCGCCGCAGCACGGCTCTGTGCTAGTTGACTCATCCCCGTGTTTGTTTGCCAGGCAAGCAGGCAGCAAGACGATGAGTTCTGGTGGAGTTTTATGATTACAGCAAAGGGAAGGGCTTGTAGTTTTCCTGAAATAGAACAGGCTTTGGGTTCTTGAGCCATTGTGTTCTGTTGTAGTGCTGATGAGTTGTGTCTGTTCCTGGGGAATAACTGTCAGATGTGGACATTTTGAAAGGAGCTGAGGTCTGATTATTGAAGGCTCCTTTTGCCTTCAGAGTCCCTGCACCAACCTTGGACCTGGTCAGTGCTGCCTCTGGATTTGTGGGTCGCAAGGGTCTCTATAGGAGGCCGGCGGGACTCCTCTGCCTGTGTGCAGGGGCGTGGTTGGCCTTCAGCTGGTCAGGAGAGTCCTTTATGGTAATTATACGATAACCCTTACAACCAGCAGCAAGTGCTTCATTTAGTGACTGGCTGTGCACAAATCTGCCTTGGAAGTGAGGCCTTTCTAGGCAGATGGGGAGGTAGAGATGAGATAGAAGGAGCTCAGGTTTCAGACTCCCAGTGAGGCCTGGTGTCATTATGTAACCTTTATTGGCCAGTTTCCAAATCTGTAAAATGGGAATGATAAAAATTTCTTCTAGACCGACCAGTTCTAAGTGGCACAGCAATGCAGGCATGGGGCAGGACGCCTGCTGGGCACATGCTTAGCGTGGAGGTGGCTTATCTGCCTCCCTGATGGGCACCAGAGGAAGAACAGCAGCTTCTGTCAGCTGAGGACCCTCAGATACTTCATGGGGCTGTGAATGTGACTGTTGCCCTTAGTCCTTTACTTCTGTGTCCCAAGGGTAGCCATCCCTATCATAGAGGAGGAGCCTCGGGTCAAAGGAAGGTGCTGCAGCTGATCTGGGTCAGCTGTGACTGGAGGTGGGACCTCTGCAGGGCTGCAGCTCATCTGGGTCAGGTCTGATTAGAGGCGGGGCCTCTGCAGGGCTGCTCTAACTTCACTTGCTGGGTGTGGGTGCTAGGCAGTGTTGCTGTCTGCCTGCCCTCAACTGTTCAGTGGGCAACAGCAGGCTTGGCTCTATGCTGATGGAGCTTGTGGTCTAGAGGGGGAAATGGGTACTGAGCAGGTAAACATGGAAGCAAGTAATTCTGATGCACAGATGGGGGCATTTTCTGGTTGGGGCTGTACCAGTGGTTTTAATTCTAGGAAAATAAGTTCTGTTCCCACAAAAATCAGGCTGGCTACAGTCAGTTAACCTGAGCCTCACTGGCGGTACTTTTTATTTTTTTTTAAAGAGAGAGAGAGACAATGAGAGAGACAGAAAGAAAGAAACAACTTTAGTTTTTCATGTGACTTTCATCGTTTTCCAACACTTCATTTCGTACATAGTGCTGGGGTTTGAACTTGGGTCCTCCCACATGCCAGGCAAGCGCTGTAACCTCTGAGCCACTGCTGCAGCCCCACTGCTGATACTGCAAGTAAGCTCACTTAAGCTAGTAGGACTGGTCCTACTAGCCTATGCAGACACTGAGCAGGAGCCTCAGGACGATTTTGCCAACTAGTTGTTGTACCCAGTTTTAGAGACGGGGACCCAGGATGATCTCATGAATTCCACCACTGGTGTTTAAATTTAGTTTGCTATGTTTCTGAAATCCAGGCTCCTTGAACTGCAGTGCATAGTTTCTTCTGAACAACCCAAGTGGCTGAAATTGACTTTAGTCAAAAATGGAGTGACATGAAGGAAAGGGATAGTAGGTTGTTGTTTGGAAAGCTGGAGAAACTCTGACCTTCCCAGGTGGTGATGTGCGCTGGCCACCTGCAGACCTGACGCTTGGAGACGGTTCTGAGCTGGCTGAGAACATCTTGGTTTATGGCACTGTGGGCTCAGACCTGCAGCCTCTGCCTTCCGAGCCGTTCAGGTCCTGTGCAGGCTGCTCTGTTCAGATGTGAGAACAGCTCTTTACCATTTTGATGCAGTTCCTCTGTGAGGCTGTTGCTAAGGAAACCTGCAAGAACCCGGTAGATTTGTACATAGTGATCATAACCTCAGAACTTTGTGGCAGTTTAAGCTCAGCATTGGAAGGATGGGAGGTTTGGGAGAGCTGCTTTTGGAAAGCAGTGTAGGTCAGTGCAGGCACCCGGCTTCTGTGGTGGCTTGTGAAACCAGTGGATGGGGAGGGAAGGAAGTCAAGCTCCTCACTGGGGTAGGAGAGGGAGGACTGGGAAGTTTCTGGCTGAACAAGTTCAGGGTCATGGTTGTCATCTTGGCCTTAGGAGAGAGGAGTTCCATGGGAAACAGGGACAGCAGCAGCTCTCCAGTGAGAAGTTGTAACTGCAGAGAAAGGAGCAATCGGGTGGCCTGTGACGCCTGGCTGGCCTTGGATGAAGTGCTGCCTGCAAAACCATGGACCCTCGTGCCAGCCTTTCAGCTGCAGCTCAGGTCTCTGTCTGCAGCCTGGTATAGTAACGGAGGGAGAGGACTGGTATCAAGGAGAGGCCAGACCCCAGAGAGCCAGCCACATACTGTGCTGCACTTAACCCAGGGCAGTGACACTCAGGGATGACAGAGGTGCCTCAGAGGTCCCCACACCTGGGGACCTGCTAGCAGAGGGAGTGTTTCTGCATGGGGAGGGAAAGCAGAGCAAGCCCTAGACTTCACCATGGACCCAGATCTGCCTGCCTGGCAAAGCACTTCAGTATCTGGGCCCTGAACTTAGATGTTGTGCCTGTGTAGCCACTGAAGAATTAGAACAGCGATATGCTGACTGATGCTCCCTAGGAGAGCTGCAGGTTGAAAATGAGTTTGGGGACTTGATTGCATTTCGACATTTCCCAAGGATCTGAGCCTGGCATTCTGCCTGCAGCCACTTCATGTTCTAGAGCCGGTGCTGGAGCCCTGCTTGGCCTGAGTTCACAGTGCTCTGCTGGGAGCTTTCTGCTTGATCGGCACCTGGTGCTGGAAAGCAGTTGTGCCCATGATTTCCTGCTGGGAATTCTTTCAGGGCTTGACTCCATTTGTGATAGGGTGTTCATTCACTATTTGCTGCCTTACTGCAGATGAGAAGGATGAGAGAGTTGCTGCCTTTCATCCTGGGCAGCTTCCATGGAGGAGCCTGTGCAGCTCTACTGGAGTAGACTGAGGCTTGTGATCCATCACGGCGGCCACCTTATTTCTGTGTTGGCATCCTTAAGGGTGCCAGGTGAGATCTCCCCCAGCATCTTTGTCCTGTTGGGCGCATGGGGGCAGATGAGGTCCAGGAGTTCCTGGGTTTGTGCTGGAGGCCTTAGTGCTACCATGTCTTTCACAGACCTCCTTGATCCTCTGTCACGGCTCCATCCTAGGAACCATTCCGCAGCTGTGCAGCATGTCCCCAGGAAGCAGAACTATAGACCTGAACACAAAGCTTCCAGAAGGAAACAATATCTTTGTGACCTTGGGCAGAGGTTTCTTAGACAAGGGCACAAGAAGCAATAACTATAAGAGAAACAACTGATAACTTGAGCTTCATCATAGGGAAATGTCTTTGCTTATCAAAGACTCCCTTAGGGAAATAAATTGGCAACAGACTGGGAGGAAATATTTGCAAAATGTGTGTGACTGAGGACGTACGTTCAGAACACATAAAGAACGGCCATAGCTCAGTGACAAGACAAATGATCTAATTTTAAGAGCTGTCAGAAGATTTGAGCAAGCACTTCACAAAGGAAGATATACAAGTGGTCAGTAATCATGTGGAAAAATGTTCACCATTGTAGTTATCAGGGAAATGCAAATTAAAGCCAGCAGAACAGTTGAAATTAAAAAGACAGATAGCACTGAATGTTGGTGAGCAAGTGGGGCACTGGTGGCACCAGGGCATCTTGAGTGCGAGCATGAAGTGATGTTGTCACCTTCCAGTCCCAGGCGGGGCGCTCAGCCTGCATGTGGGTAATGTACATGAGAGCAGTGACAGGCTGGAGTCTGGGTGCTTATGAGAGTCAGAGAAAGAAGGCAGCTTAGAGCAGGGACATGAAGATAGGCGTGGGCAGAGTCAGGGAGTGTTGGGTGTGGACGATGGCAGGGGCAGACTAGGGGGGCTGTGGACCCGTCTAGAGGCCTGCGCACCTCCAACTCCTGGGCAGCAGTTGTTCTGGGTCTTTGCCTATTATAAGCAGGGGATAAGCCTGTAGCTCTCTGGAGGCCTTTGCTCTGCTCACGCAGCTATCCTGGTGTCTGCCACCCAGTGGGCACACACTACGGACATGCTGACTGAGGGAGGAAGCGTGAGCAGACATGGTTCTGTTTGGCTGAGGTGGGGAGCTGGAGCTGCAGGTGGATCGGGGTGACCTGAGGCAGGGTCCTGGGAGGCCTCCAGGCTGCACTGTGTGGGACTGAAGGACCCCAGCGGTTTTGAAATGGGCGCTTTTTTAGGATTTCAGGCTGCTGCAGCAAAATCCCATAGACTGGGGAGCGTCAGAGCCACAGTTCTGCCGACTGGAGGGCCAACGTCAAGGCACCGGCTGATGGTCTGAGAGGCCCTCCTAGTCCGTCTTACTGTGTCCTCACATGGGGCAGGGGCAGAGTCTCTTGGGAGGCTCTTTCACAGTGTGCTTGTCCCGTTCAGGAGGCCTCCTCTCTCTTGCATGGCCTTGTTTCCTCCCAGAGGCCTCACAGCCCAGGCATGGCACCTAGGCTCCAATACGTGAATTTTAGGGTCAGCCTGTGACAGGATGATGTCTCTGAGCTGGGTTAGTTAGGAAGCTCAGTCTGGCGGGTGTGTGGATGGATCTAGGAAGGCAGAGCAGGTGGTAGGAAGGCCCTGGGTGGGGAAGGATCCCTCAGGCTGCGGAGTGGCCATGATGTGGGAGGAGGGAGTGGGCAGGGCATTCAGGTATGGCTGTGTCCTCACAGAAATGTCTGGAAGCAGATTCGTTGTCAAGCCTGGGGCCAGAGCGAGCCAATTCCTCAGGTAAGCTTCCTTGAGCAGCATTGGGCTCCCACCTGCCTTCCTCCTGCTGGGCAGCTGTGTTGTAGCCAGGTGAGGGCCGGGCAGTGAGTGGAGCCTGTCCCACAGTTGAGTCTCGTCTGTGACCCTTCCAGGTTGTGTGGGTTTGCACAAGTTATTCATGCTTCTCTGAGCTTCTGATGTCCTTGTCCACATGCTGGAGTAACTATCTTCTGGGTGGCTGTATTGATTAGGAGTTGTGCTCCATATGCTGATACACAGTAGGTGCTTACAACAGAAGTTGTCATTACTGCATCACATAGTTGTTGGGAGGATTCAGTTAGGTCTCGAGGGAAAGAAACTTGCTGTAGGCCCTGAAGACTTAATTCTAAGTAGCAATTCACTTTCTAGTTAAATGACTCTATGTACTCCTAAAAAAAAAAGGTATATTGGGCTGGAGCAGTGGCTTAGCAGTTGGAGCACTTGCCTGGCATGCGTGAGGACCCAGGTTCAAACCCCAGCACCACAACTAAGTGTCAGAGAAACAAAGGCCAGATGAAAAACTAAATAAAATTGACCGACCTTCCTTCTTTCCTTCCTTTCTCTCTCTCTTTTTCTGTTTTCTTTTTTTCCCCTTCCTTCTTGCTTTCTTTGAAAAAAAAAAGTTTGAAAATTCATACATTTTCTTCTTTTCATTTACTTATTTGTTTTTGTGGTGCTGGGGAGGGAACGCCTGGCCTTGTGTGTCCTTGATACACTCCCCACCTGCCTCCCAGCTCCGTCCCTAGCCATGGCTGTGTGCGTTCTGGACTTGTGGGAGATTTTGTGTTTGAGATGCGTCCCTGCCCACATCTGGCTGGACTCTTGCTCCTCCTCTTCCCTTCTGTAAAGGGCGTCTTCCTCATGCATGGCAGCCACCTCTGTGCCAGGGTCTGGGCCTTCTCGGCAGCAGGTGAGGAGGCACTGGGAGTAGGGGGCTGGTGGACATCCGGGGCGTCCACAGTGGCCTTCGGAGCTGCCCTCAGTGTGGCTACTCTCAGCGTGGGCAGCCACGCCCTCTCATCGGCTCCTGTTCTGTTAGGGTCTCCCTGCGTGTGCTCCCTTCTTCACTCGCGTTGACGTGAACGGTGTTTTGCAATCTTCCTGCGCTTTAGCTTTCCGAAGAAGAGAAAATCCAGCGCTACAGCATCCTGTCCGAGCTGTACGAGCTGATTGGCTTCCACCGCAAGTCGGCCTTCTTCAAGCGTGTGGCGGCCATGCAGTGCGTCGCCCCGAGCATCGCGGAGCCCGGCTGGAGGGCCTGCTACAAACTGCTGCTGGAGACACTGCCTGGCTACAGCCTGTCACTGGACCCGAAGGACTTCAGCAAAGGTACCCATGTCCTGTCCCGGAACGGAGACGTTGCTTTATTTCTGTAAACACGTGTCTTTGAACACCTGCTCAATATGGGAAACTTGGTGATCGGTACTGGTGGCTCCAAGGCAATCAGAACCCCACACACCACTGGGTCCTTACATAGATAGAGCTGCAACAGAAAGCAGTCCTCTGCTTTGGGGTTCATCCTTAGATCTTTGACACTGGGGTCAGAAATGACTTTTGAGCTCACTGTGGCATACCTTAGGAAATTCAGTTAAGTTACAAAAGTCAGTGAACCAGACATCTGGTACATGTGTATGTTTGGCAGTAAATTCTTACTGTGCAGTATTGATGCACAGTAATTCATCTTAAATGCAAAGCTGTAAGTTTGCCAACAAGGAGTACAAATGTCGTGCCCCATCCTGGGCAAAGCTGACCTGTAGGAGAAGGGCTGTTTGTGGCTAGTGTTATAGGTAGGCATGCAAATCCCTTTTCTCCAGTTCAAATCCGGTTAGTGGAGCGAGGGGCTCCTAGGCAGGGAATTGCGGGGCAGCTGGGTCCCCCGCGTCTTTATGTGCTATGTATTTTCTGGAGGAGCTCATGGTCTGTTTCTGGCTGATTTGGACAGCATGGGCTGCCTCAGGTTGAATCTGCAGTCTCATTCCCCCTTGTTCTCTCCTGTGGGGATGCCTCCAGCTGTGCCTGCTTAGGTGGACGTAATTGGATTCGTGGTGCTTGGGTCCTATGCCATGCAACGTTTTGGGTGAGCCAGATGGTGGTGGACAGTCCCTGCCCTCGGGAAGATGCAGAGGCTACCATATGACCCCCTCAGGTGTTTGTGAGAGCCTTTCCATCTCTGTGTGTCTCCAGTTGTGGAGGTAACCCTCTCAGGACATCCTCCCTGGACTCTTGACCATCCTGACCATCTGCCCAGAGCATGGCCTTGCTTTGGTAAAGCACCGCTGTTAGATCAGACTCTGAGGATGAATTTGGACTGACTCAGAACAGAGGTCAGCAAAGGGCCAGGTGGTAACAGGTAGTAAGTGCTTTAGGCTCTGGGACCACGTGGTCTCTCTTGCTCTGCAGTTGTGGGAAAGCAGCCACAGAGATGTGTGAACTGATAAAAGGTGTGGGGGCCAGATGTTGCTTGCTGGCTGAGAACTCAGCAAGTGATCTCCCAGAAGCGGGCAGTGAGTTTGGATGAGAGAAGATGAATGAGAATGGAGCAGGAGGGTAGAAAGCTGCAGCCTCTCTTTCCTTGTGGGAGGAGCCTACACCTGGGTACTTGGTGGCTGTTAGGCCAGGAAGCAGGGCTCTTCCATGAGCAGGTGCTGGGTAGGGGTTGGATGCCCTTGCAGGTGAGGCTGCCCCTCATTGGTGCTCTTCCCTTTGGGGCTTGCCATCTTACCCAGGTGGGCATCAGAACACATTTTTCCACCTGCCTTGGCACCTGATCTTTACTTAATCTTTCCTTTGGTATCCCCTGAAGAGATGAGATGGGACCTGGGATTTGCTGAGTAGTGCTTTCCAGGGGACGTGAGGGGCTATGAGTCAGCGCTGGCGCACCTGTGCTTTTCCTCTTGTGACTGACTCAGAGTCAAGGAACCTCTTGGGCAGAGAGGCAACCTGGTTCTGCACGGCCCCTCTTGTGGGCCTTCTAGTAACTTCTCAGGACTGCTGCAAGGTTAGAATAGCTTTGCCCTGTTGGGGACCACAGGGCTTTGCTTAGCTCCCAGAGCACTGCTGTGACCTTGGGTTTCAGCTACTTGCAGGTTAGTAACATAAACCTCCAAAGGGGGCTGTCATTGCAGAGGCCATTGGCGGATCTCTGCATCTGTCTCATGTCATCCTCTGCTGCCTCCCCTGCAGGCCCAGCGCCTTCCATACGACTTTCCTGTGGCTTTCTTTCTATGTTCCAGTGGCGGGCAGGGGACATGTAGACAGATGCCCGGCCTGTGTATTGGGAGTTTCACGTGACTCAGAGAAGACCCGTTTCATCTCGCCCTGTTTTTGCAGTTGGGGTGGATTCTCGCTTAGAGTTGTTTCTGCTGGAACCCCAGTTGGTCACGGAGAGAGGAGAGTGGCCCAAGAGAGGCTGTAGGTTTGACTGCCCTTGGGGGTGAGGGATGAGGTCAGTTAAGGAAAGAGGCAGGGAGCGACAAGGATTGGGGGCGAGGTCAGAGCAGGGTGAGGGGTTTGGGATCTAGATGAGGTTAGCTGTTGTCCTTGTGGCTGGTATACTTTACAGAAAGCATGACTGGGACCAACCTGCAGGTGGGGGACGTGGCAAAGGGCTGACGTGGCTTCTCAGGGAGCATGGCTCTTGTGTCCTCGTTGGCCTGAGTTTGTACCTACCCAGTGCTGGCACTCTGAGGACTGAGGCTGGGGTGATCCCTTCCTGGATTCTGACCTCTTTGTAGGCACTGTGGCAGCCCAGTTGTAATCAGTTTTCTGCTTTTCAGAGAGAGAGAGAGAGAGAGAGAGATGGACAGGTGAAAACAGTCTAAACCAGCGAGAAAGAGAGGGAAAGAGAATCAGTTTTATTTATTTTTTTGTTTGCTTTTAGTTTTTCAGACACTTAGTTGTGTATGTGGTGTTGGGGTTGGAACTTAGGTCCTTGTGCATGCCAGGCAAGTGCTGGAACAGCTGAGCCACCATTCCTGCCCCTCTCTTTCTGTTTTAGAAACAGACCATTTATGGATGTTCTCACACCTTCCTATCACTACACTTCCATCTCTGATTTTATGCTACTTAACAGAAGCTTTGTTTTTTAGAGCAGCAAAATTGAGCACACAGTATGGAGAGTTCCTTAGCTCCCCCACCCCACAGAGGCATAGCCTTCTCACTGTCAGTGTCACCACCAGTCGATGGACCAGGGTCAGCTGTGGCCCCCCACGCCCAGCCGATCCTGGGCTCACTCTGGGTGTCATGTAGTCTGTGGGTTCTGACAGACACCTAATGACACATGTCCACCATCACAGAATTGTAGAGAGCTTCACTTTCCTGAAGACTTCAGTGCTTTGTCTGCTTGTCCCTTCTGCCCCAGGCCCCTGGGCACCATCACTCTTTTGCTCAAGACTCCATAGCTTTGCCCCTCAGAAGGCCATGCAGCTGCGCTCGACCGGCATGAAGCCTTCTTAGGTTGGCTTCCTTCACTTAGTCATATGCATTCAAGTTTCCTTCCTGTCCCTCATTTCTTTGTAGCCTTGAATGTACCAGTTATTCATACTTTACCTAAAGAATCTTGATTGACATCTTGATTTCTTGCAAGCTTTGGAAATTCTGAATAGGGCATCCATAAGACTCAACGTGCAAGCTTCATGTGGATATAAGTTCCCGACGCATTTGGGTAAATGTCACAGAGCACGTTGCTACTTCACATGGTAAATATAAATGTTCAGTTTTGCAGGAAGCCAGCAGACTGTCTTGCACAGTGGTTGTGCCTTTCTGTGCCCCGCCAGCTATGGGGGAGTGTTCCTGTTGCTCCGCACCCCCGCCAGTGGGTGGGAATGTCAGTGTTTTTGTTTGGCCCTTCTAACAAGTGCTCCATCTGTCTTGTT
The DNA here is from genome assembly GCA_004027875.1 of Aplodontia rufa. Lineage (NCBI taxonomy): Eukaryota > Metazoa > Chordata > Mammalia > Rodentia > Aplodontiidae > Aplodontia > Aplodontia rufa. The sequence continues at coordinate 10,809 of PVKS010020498.1, read as the reverse complement.
GTGGTTTCAATTTACAGTTCCTCAAGGACAGTTCCATATGCCTGTGTGCCAACTGAATACCTGTAGTAAAGGGTCTGTTCAGATCAGGTGCTCTGTTTCCAAGCAGGCTGTTTTCTTGTTTTGTTTTAGGAGTGTGTTGTCCTTTGTCAGGTGTCTTTTGTGGAGGTTTTCTGCCAGTCTGTGTCTGGTGTTCTCATTCCCTTGGTATTGTCGTTCATAGGGCTTTTGATTTTAGTGACATCTAATGTATTGACTCTTCATGGATGGTGAGTTTAGGGAGTGTCTAGAGTCATCACTGGACCAAAGGTCACCTCCTAGGGCTTTCAGCCTTGAACTTCATGCTGAGGTCTCCGTGCATTCCCAGTGATGCGTGCAAGAGCCCAAGCTGTGCCACCTGCTGGGCACCCTGTTGCTGCAGCGCACTTCACCCAGGGCTGCTGCCTTTGCCCCTTTCTCAGAGATCAGGTGGTCTCTTTCTGGGCTCTCAGTTTTGTTCTGTGTATCCTTTTGTCTGTTCTCACACTGAAACCATATAGCCTTGATCACTGTAGCTTTATGGTCAGTCTTGAAGTCAGGGATATCTTTATTTATTAAAAAATCACAGGGCTGGAGCGGTGGCTCAGTGGTCTCACACTCGCCTGGCGTGGATGAGGACCTGGTTGGAGCCCCAGCCCCATGTACACAACTGGGTGTCAGAGCATTGAAAACCAAATGAAAAGCTGAGTGAAGTTGATTCTCTCTTCCTCTCTCTCCCTTAAAAAACAGAAATCCCCTTCTTGGGCATTATAAAATGGTCGCTCACAAAAGGTGCTTGCTCACATCTTTATGGCAGATTCCTGGCGATTCACGGAGGTCTCTAGGCAGCTGCCATGCTGGGCAGAGGTGCTGCCTGCCGTTGTGGCCTGTACAAGGGCTCTGGGCTGCGTTGCCAGGCATCTGCCTGGCTCAGGCTAGGGGCGTCTGTTGCCCACGTGCCTCACCAGCCTTGCATCTGTCTGTCCACTCTGAGACTGGCTGTGGCCTCTCGTGAGCGTCCATGCGAGTAGCATGCTTCTCACACTCAGGGAGAGGAACCTGCGCGTCCCCTACCAAGGCTTGGCCAGGCCAGGTGCTGCCCTGCGGTGCGACCCAGGCTGAGGCACTGGGTGTCCTGTGTTGGTGAAATGGGGTGCTGATTGATCTGGAGGGGAGGTTGTCACAGGGTCAGCTCTGCAGTGCTTGTGAGGAGCTCAGGGCAGCGTTTGGCATGGTTGTGAAGGCCTGTGTGAAGGGTGAAGGGAAATGCCAAGTAGGGGGCTGCTTCCATGCCAACCCAAGCAGATGCACGTACTGCTGGCCTGGTTCCTCCATGGCACTTTGGTGGTGCCGATAGAATTTAGGGCAGAAATCACTGGCATGCCATGGATATTTGTAGGGTCACACTGAAAAGGCTAGCTCCAGGTTGGAGAGAAGAGAACCCCATGTTTGAGAAAGGCAAGTTGCAACTCGTTTTTACTACATTCCTGAGAAGTTTAGTGGGACTCGGTGGTGTTTGGGAAGAGGGACTTTAGGGCAGTCACCTTACCAAGAGACAGGGACCGTTTTTTTTTTTTTTTTGTAACAGGGAGCAAACCCAGAGTTGCTTAACCGCTGAACCCCTGAAATGCTTCTGAGTTACTTTTTTTGTGTATCCTTTGACTATAACCCCAGGTGGCTTTGGGGGTGAAGCGGGCCTTCTGGGCTTCATGGTAGTGGCTGAGAGGTTGTCTTGATTTTTTCTTTCTTACTGGTTATCTGCCATCTGAAAGTGCACTGGTCTCAGTCTTCCAGTGGCACCTCCTTCCTTCAGGAGTGTCCTTCCTACCTGCCTGTCTGACTCTGTGTCCTTCAGGTTGCAGTGAGTGCCATTCCTTCAGAGAGGTCCCCTGTGGCCCCTGCTGCCTACTGGCACCTTCCATTTCTTCCTCATGGCACATGGGGCACTTACTCAGCGCCCCTGCCCAGGCCCTGCTGGGCACTTTGCAGCCACCCTGGTGGCGGGGGGTGAGTACCTCTCGCGTGGCCCCCCAGTGTCCGGCCATTGCTGAGGGCTGTTTCTCACTCCCCATCTGCAAGTCCTGCCACTGAACTGTGAGTCTTTTGGAAAATAAGACAAACAAGCACGTTTCCAAGTGGAGTGGGACTTTTACTTGTCAGGAGGGGACATTTGCCATCATTTCGTGGTGGAGACAGGGAAGAAGGGTGGGGAGTGAGATCAAGTAAAGCAAAAGAGGTAAATGTCAGCTGCTGTGCTTTTATTTAAGAATGAAATCTCTTTAAGCCCCGTCTCCAATAGTGCCCTGCACCTTCTTAAATGTTTCTCCAAGGATCACACGGAGATCCACCGAAGCCCTGCTCCTGTGCAGGAAATGCGACTGTGGGCCTCACTGCACCTCTAGGTGAGCACTCCCACCACTGGGGGCCGAGGCCACTGTGGGTGTGGGGTGCGCCCTGCATCCCGTCTCTGGAAGATTGGGGTTGTGCCTCCTGCTCATCTTTTTCCTGGGTGAGACCCCACCTCCCTGCACCCTCTGAAAGGCTGCTACGGCAGATGGATTTGCTGATGAGTGCTCGGTGGATGTCGTAACCCCAAATCAGTGGATGCTTTGATTCCAGGTGTTGAGGGTTTTATCACTGAGTCATGTGCTACAAAGCTGTCAAGAAAAAAGTTCTGTATTTTATCAGAGGAGCACTTCAAGTCACAGAGAATCATGCCTTGCATACCATCTACTGCTGAGAAAACGCACACGCAGTCTTATAATCGTCTATGGTAGGAACTGCATTCTCACTATTTTTAAAAAGATCAGCAAAGTGGTATTTGCCCAGTTCCTTTGAGAAAATCTTCTTGGTGTGGCAGTGTTGAAATTGGGTCTCTTTGAAGCATGGCTAGGTTAGTCACAACATCAATTGCCTGATTCTTTTTAAAATCTCTCCTTCGTTTTGCGTTTGGTCCAGTTTCTGGTAGGGGAGGCAGGACGTGCCTCACTCTGTCCCCCTGCAGTACTGCCATTGCATGCCCCGAGGCTTCTGGAAGACGACTGGGATGTGCCGCAGGCATGTGTCCACTCAGCTCTGGGTCCAGCGCCTGCATGTCGTGCGGCACTCTGAACACACCCAGAGAGCCATGCAGCAGGCCAGCTTTCTTGAGATCTTGGCCCATGGCTGCATTGGTATCCTGACTTCTCCTTTACTCACTTTTGGTTGGAGTATTTATAGAAAACACCAGAAGCCATAGTCTATCAGCCTCAAGTTCTCCAGTTTGTAAGTCTTTCTTCCTCAGTTTGTAAGTCTTTCTTCTTCGGGTTTCCATCTTGGCCCCGTGTTTGCCAAGCATTGGCCCCTGGCCTGGCCTTCGGGTCTGTGCCTGAATGAGACTCATAACTGGCTCCCAAGGTCATGGAGTGCCCATGAGGAAATAGATCATGGCCCACAGCCACCTGGTCATGCCCCCTTAGGGCGGAAGCTCGTGCACCAGCCAGGTGGTCAGCTGGGCAGGGCGGGGTGCAGGAGGAGAGCCAGGGTGTGAGGAGGAGCCTCCTGCTGTCGTTCCCTTTGCGTGGAGGGAGGGCCTGCCTCTGTGCAGGCTGTGCTGTGTTCTGGGAGAGCGTTTTGAATGCACACGGTCTTCAAATGCAGGCGCTCCTACCCTAGCAGGGTCCTACCCGCGTGCCTTGATGGAGACGTGTGGGCGGAGGCTTGTTCTTGGTGCAGTGCAGCTCAGGTTGCCGTGGATCCTCGCACCCTGGGAGTGAGAGGTGCTGTGTTCCCTCGTCAGTGTGGTCAGCACTTACCAGTGGGCACTGATGAGAATATGCATGCTGTGTGTATCTGCTGTACAGTTCCATGTTGCCCCTCCTTGCCACCTGCCCAGCCAGTGTCACACACTCACTGTCTGTCTGCACTCTTACTTACATCCCCACAGTGTTCACCAGCATGCTCACTGCCCTGGCTGTGTCTCCCCCTGCTCTCTTGCTGTGCCTGCCTTGTGTTAGGTTTCCAGTGAACACCTGTGAACTGACTCACTACCATGAGCTGTTGCAGATTTTCAGTGGATGTTGGTTTGGTGGTAACTGTGGCTCAACACCAGTCTTGGTGATACTGGAGTCACTGGGTGAGGACTTCAGAACTCACATTTCCTGGTCTCACTCCGATGGGTTGAAGTCAGCATTTTCTGGTGCAGATGATGAGGTGCAATCTGTGTTTTAAAGTCTCCCTAAGTGGCTGTGCTCACCTGCCCAGTGGGGACCAAGGCAGTGGTGGCCACACGGACTCATCATTGAGCATCCCTGGGGAATGGATCCTGGCAGGTCGAAGGTGGCCTCGAGGCAGGGACACCTTTGAATCAGGCCTGCGATGATGGAGCTTTGTGCCTGAAACGGTTTCCCCAAGTTCCGAGATCCCCGGCACTGTGCAGGTTCTGGTTACCCCATCTTCATGGAGGCTTGTAAAGTGAAAAATATTTAGGTTAGCAATTGTTGTCCAAAGGGAAACGGAGTGAATGACTCTCGGATTTTAGGCTGGGGAAGGTGCTTTCCAGCTGCTCTGCACCCAGATTTCCTACTTGAAATTTGAAGCATGCAAAACTAATTTGGGAGGGAGCAGCCACAAAAGCCCCTTGATAACCGTTTTTGTCTAGTTTCTCCATTTTCTGTAGTTTCCATATGCTTCTGGGAAATATTACACTTTTAAAATTTAATATCCTTGGTTATTGATAATGAAAGCCCATCAAAGTATCAGTTTTTTTCCAGAAAGTACATGTCTATAACTCAATTGCATGTCATTGAAGTCTTTTATTATTTTTATTTTATTTATTTTAAAGAGAGAGGGATAGAGTGAGCGAGTGAGAGGTGGGGGAGAGAGAGAATCAATTTTATTTATTTTCCCATCTGACCTTTGTTTCTCTGACACTTAATTGTGTATGTGGTCTGGGGTTCGAACCCAGGTCCTCATGCATGCCAGGCAAGTGCTCCAACCACTGAGCCACCGCTCCAGCCCTTAAGTTTATTACAATTATCTCAGAGAGCTCTTTGCGAAATCGTGCCTGCACGGAGAATATAAGGCATTTTCATACATGGAAAATGGGCTACTTAGAGTTCCTTTCCAGGCTCAGCGGGCACGGGGCAGGTGTTTTTGTGGCCCTTTGATTTTGAAAGTGAGGCTTTTGCTGAGGATGACCAGGTTTCACACGAATGTGCATCTTTCCCTCACGATGCTTTGTGACCTTGCTGCAGGCACGCACAGGGGCTGGGCTGCTGTCCAGATGCGTCTGCTGCACGAGCTGGTCTATGCCTCCCGGAGGATGGGGAATCCGGCGCTGTCGGTGCGGCACCTGTCCTTCCTCCTGCAGACCATGCTGGACTTCCTGTCAGACCAGGGTGAGTGCGTGCTATCTTCGGTTCCTTTCCAGGCAGCAGGCGTGGTGGCAGGAACCGGCTCAGGTTGCTGGTGTTTGGTTGGGGGTGGGCAGCAGGTGCACCCTGCCCTTGGTCTGTCCCTCCCTCCGCTTGCAGCACAGCCAGGCATGACCCCTTGCCTCCAGCACCCCTACCCGCTCCCCTCAGCCTGCTCCTGGGCCTGCTGTGTGGCTCCCTGCCTCTGCTGCCTTGAATTGGACATGGAGATAACTGTGATGCTCGCGTACAGGAGAGCTCAGCTCCTGAGCAGGGCTCAGGGAATGTGCAGCTTGTGGCCCCCGGGACCTCATGTAGCTGGCAGGTGGGAGAGCCAGCTGTCCAGGCCCCACTGTGCCCTTTGGGACCTTCTGTCCTGGTTTCTGGCAAATGTGAGGTGGCCTGTGTGCTTTTGAGGTCAGTGGCATCTCTGCCCATGCTCCATGGTGGGCGTCCTCTGGCCGCTCTGCCCACATGGCTCCTAGCCCATGCTCCATGGTGGGCGTCCTCTGGCCGCTTTGCCCACATGGTTCCTGGCCACCTGTGCTTTGGGTTTCCATCACACTCTGCTCACTTCAGCCCAGTTCTGTTGGTTGTGCGGCTTGTGGTGTGTCTACCTGGGTGCCTGTAGGTGCTTGAAGGTAGGCGTCAGAAGAGGAGCCCAGCGGCCCACCTGTTAGACCTGCTTCCCCCTCCGCCTCATCTGTGCAGGTGCTGGCTGGGTTCTCAGGGATATGTCCTCTGCCGGGAGGTCCTGTGCAGGAAGCTGATGAGGAAGGACTTCTGGGACCAGCACCCTCGGAAGTGGAGGGAAAAGGAGGCTGGGCTTTGGTGTGGTCTCAGTAGAGGCCTGGCAGCCTGCGGTGCTGGCCCATGCAGTTCCAGGGGCCAGACCTCCTGCTCCCTCGCTGGCCAACTGTGGGTTGTGGTGGGGTCATCCTCTTCCGAAGCTAGGGGGTGGCCCCAGCAGAGCCTGGACCTCTGCTGCTGGGATGGCTGCACAGCAGGCTCTGAGTGGCTGGGTCTTCAGTCCTTCCTGGGCCCTGGGTGGACCCTGCTCCCAGGGGGCTGTGCACCACTGTCCACTGCAGAGCTGCACTGAACGTTGCTGCTGTGGGGGGCCTGAGAGGCTGGAGCCCCTGCTTCTGCATCCCAGGGGTTGCCAAGTTCTGTGCTCCTCTGTCTTCCCTCTCCTCACCTGCTTCTTTCCTGTCCCTGTACTGGAATGCTGTCTTCTCCAGCCCCAGGGTGCCCTAGAGGATGGGTCTCAAGGGTGCTTGTGAGGCCGCCTTGATGTGCCGATTCTGTGGAGTCTGGGAGCAGAGTTCGCTCTGGGACCTGGGTGGCCCAGCCCTCAGAAGGGCATGCAGCCATGCCCTTCTACGTGCATAGGAGGGGGCTTCGGGCGCAGCTGTTTTATAAAACCCGGTGCTGGTCCTAAACCCAGGCTCAGGAGTAAAATAGATAAACTCATATTTTAGGTCTATAAAACAAAAATGCAAAATGTTAATATTTATGTGATACAGTTGCAATATACTTAAGATATTTGAATAAGCTATGCTGCATACCTATACAAAAACGTAAATGTTTAATCCCATTGTCAAATATTTTGAAGAAGAACAAGGGATGATAGGAAGGGAGAAGGGGAAATATTGGAACTAAGATAAGGCAAGGTATATTCCAAGCAGTTATAAATGTCACTGTATATTCTATAACCATATATATAAAAAATGTTCTTCATAGGTATAAGAACTATGTCACTGTATTTGGGTTTTTTAGGAACAATATAGGACCCAGAAAAAAGGCAAGGGATCAGGGGACAGGAGGAGGGAGGTAGAGGCATGCGGGGAGTGGGGAGGATATTGAATAAATTGTATTGCTGAATTGTGTGCATTTAGGAATACGTGACAACTAATCCCAACATTATATAAAACTATAATGCACTAATAAAAATAAATTAAAAAAAAAACCGGTGCTGAATTCAGAGGAGTTGAGAATTTCAGCTCTTGGGACGAGATTCTCCAAGTGTGGCTGTCCTTGTCAGTCCTTGTCCCTGCAGGTCCTTAAACTTGGTCCCTGGGCAGTGCTGTGTCCTCCTGCTGCCCTCTCTTGAGGAGCTCCTTCCAGGGCTTCACTGGAAGGAAGGTGTGCATCCTTTTGGTGAGAATGATTTCCTTCCTCCAAGCCCTGTGCCTGTCCTGAAGTGAACACCGCTTGCTGTGGCCGTGTGCCTCCCTCATGGGGTGGACCTCTGTTTAGGACCTCTGGTGATGTGGGTGAGTGTGCAGATGGCAGCTCAGCTCCTGTGTGTCTAGCCGGTGTTCCTTGGGTCACACTTGTCTTCCCTGTTCTGTGCCTCCAGCTGCTGAGTAATGAGGTCACCATGGAAGCCACCTACAGGAATACCTCTCTGTCCAGAGCCTCTGAAGTCCCAGACTGCTGGCCTCTCCTGCCAGGAGGCTGGAGCCTTGCTAGCAGCTGGCGGGAGTCTGGGGTTGGGGGGTGCGCGGCTCCCTGCCTGCTGTGTTTCCTCTGCACTTCCCCCTCCCCTGGGGGTCCGCTCTCTTTCTGTCACCGGGGTTTCATGAATTGAACTGAGATCCAGCATCGGGATCCCTGCTGTCCTTCTGCCTGGGCTGTGGCTGTTCTTTCTGGTACTGTCCCCACATCACTCACATTTAGATGAGCACAGTCCCTGTGTCCCCCCCTGCTGCACCTGCTCTCCACAGCATACTTCTTCCTCCCCTGGGGCCCTTCGCTGTGGCTCGTCCAGTCCAGCTTCCCCTGGGGGCCTGCTGTGTGTCCAGGGGACAGGGCCTCATCCTTGTCCTTTAGCCTGTGTGCCTACAGGCTCAGCCCGAGGACTGGTGTCTTCCACTTGGGTCTCTGTGGCTCCTGGTGAGTGCCGAGTGTGGGCTGCATTCATCTGGGCAGGCTCTGAGCCTGACCTCCACTCCACACGCAGGGTACTTGTTCCCAGCTCTGTCTTGCAGCGCCACCATACTCATGGTTTACCTCGCCAGGGGAGGGCCACCAGGAGGCCCAAGCACTGTACCACGCACTGTGGGGCTCTCTCTGGCTTCCCCTCCACTTATGGAAGTTCCTCACTGTCCCCAGAAGACCTGTGTCTGTGAGCAGAAAGTTCAGCGTCTTCAGGGGGCAGAGGAAACCTCCACTGTGAACACCTGGTGACAAACCTGTGGGGGCCTCAAATCTTGGTCCCTTCCTCCTCCTTTTTCTTTTTTTTTTTCAGGACTGAGGACCAAACTTGGGGCCTTGTGTGTGCTAGGCAAGTGCTCTGCCACTGAGCTAAATCCCCAACCCCTTCCTTTTTTCTTATCCTGTTTACATTTTAGGGTTTGTTTGCTTCTAACTCTATCCTCTGATCATTCAGAAAGGTGACACGTGAGTAGTCAGGCATCTTGTAGCAGGTTGTGTTGAAGGCTTTTCTGGAATGTGCACATAAAATATTTCATATAAACTACAGTTGAAACAGTGTGTCTAATGGGCCTGTGGGCTCACTCTCCTCTTGAGTGACACAGTGATTTCTCTGAAGCTGGCATTTTCCTGTACATTCTTTTGCACAAATGGCACCCAGGCTTTCCTCTGCTGACAGAGCTCAAGTTCAGGTGCCTCCTTGGCATGTCGTGCCGTGTTCTTGGTCCTCTGCCATCCATCTCCATGCTGCTGCTTCCAGCACAGGCAGGTGGCCTCGTCCTTGCCGCCTGCTGCCATCCCTCCCGGACACCTTCAGTACCTGATGACTTCGTTGTGGCTGGTGCGTCTCCTCACACGTGTGTCATAGTGCTGAACGAGTGCTTGGTGATTCTGGCTTCCATGCCTGTGAGCTGCTGTGAACCTGGGCAGCTGGCATCGAGCCTGAACACAAGCCTAGCTCAAGTCTGACTTGGAACCTCAGGAAGTGCTGGTTGGATTGAGTTGCCTTCTTTGGCACTGTTTCGTTGTTGGATTCGTCTGTCTTCTTGCTGTGCAAGCGTGAGGATTAAAGATGGTGTATGGGAGCAGCCTGCATGTGGTGGTGCTCAGCAGGTAGGGTCCTTGCCTACTGGCTTTGCTTGAGTCTAGAAAGCCAGAAGAATGTGAGCTGGGAACCCTCAGTCTTCTGTTTTGACAAGATACTGAGCTTGCAGAAGGGTGGGGACAGGGACACCTGATTTCAGCAGAGGAGTGATGGGCAGTGGTCTTTGGACTCTGGTAGAGATAGCTTTGCATCCTGGATCATCTACTTGCCAAAGATGACCTTTGTAAAATTAAAGAGCGAGCGTCTGGTCAACTGGGATTACTAGAGCTAGTCTGTATGAGCTGCCACATGGTGCTGAGAAGTAGGTGCTTAGGAAAGGTTAGCATCCTCCCCACTTTCCCTGCTTGATAGGAAGCTGCTCCCTAACGGTGAAGTCCTGGGTTTCTAGTTCTCAGTGGGTGTCACTGAGACTTGGAGCTGCTGAGTGCCCAGCTAAGAGAGTGAGAAGATGGCTTTGGCGCAATTTCCACTGTCAGGTGGGAATGTGGTGGGAGAGCCTTTATTTTTGGTTAGCCTGACTTTCATCTTGAACTGACCAATTTTCTTTAAAAGTATCTTTCCCAGTGGTGTGTTGCAGGTGCTTCTGTATTGCTAAGTATGACTTGATAGAAATGTAGGTGTGTCAGGAATTGGTCAGAGTGAGATGGGTGGAGTCGACAGTTACAAGTTCAAGCCAGAGCTGAGTGGTAGGGTTTTCATGGGGAAGTGCTGCATCTAAAGGTGGGAAGTGGCTGGAAGACATTGTGCTGGCCATGTGGACCAAGAATGTGGCCTTGCTCAGGGTCTGGAGTGGTCTCTGGCAGAGGACAGCCCTGTCCCACTGATTCCTTTCCCTGTGGCCTTCTCACGTCTTGGGCCTTGAGTTTCCTGGAGTAGGAATGCAGGAGCGACTAAATGACCTCTCATGAATGCTTGTTCCTTCATTGAGTAGCTGTTAGGCACTGGATCTCGGATGTGACGTTTCCTGTCACTTCCTTGGAGAAGTGCAGTATCTGCTGTACAGTGCGTCAGGTACCACAGAGGGCTGCAAGAGAGCCTTGCAGGGCAGTGCCAGTTGTGACTTTCAGGCAGTTTTGACCATGACCTGTAGTGGGAAGTGCATGTGTGTAAGGAACCACATGTTCCGGGTCACAGTGCGAGACCTCCTGTCTGTGACACGGGCCTGCAGGTGTGGCATGTGGACCAAATACACTTAATTGGCCTAGGTGGAAGTCAGTGCTGACTGGTACCCACTTGAGTGACTAGAGAGAAAGGCTCATTGACTCAGGCTTTTGGATGTCATTTTATTGATTTATTCTTGACGCATTAGTTATACTTAGCAGTGGGAGCATCATGGCACATTCATACATGCACATAACA
>PVKS010020497.1:0-36716 GCA_004027875.1 Aplodontia rufa | reverse complement strand
AATAAAAAAAAAAGAGAGTGAGAGAGAGAGAGAGAGAGAGAGAAATAAAGAAAGAGAATCAATTTTATTTAATTTGTCCTGTAGCCTCCATTGCTCTAACATTTTGTATGTGGTGCTGGGGTCGAATCCACATCCTCACTCACACAGGCAAGCAATGAAACCACTGAGCCACCGCTCCAGCCCCTTTTAAGGAGTGCATTTTGGAGGCATAAACATATTTTGACTCTTAAAATATATTACCAAAGTGCTTACCAGAAAGGCTCTCCCAATTGTCTCAATAGGCTTGCCTCACCTCACAACTGCCACTTTAGAGTGTAACTTTATAAAAATGACATTGTCCATTTTCTAGTTTAATTTATATTTGATAACTGGTTTATTGCACTTTTATTTATTTATTTATTTATTTATTTTGGGTACCAGGGATTGAATCCAGAGGCACTTAACCACTGAGCCACATACCCAGCCCGTCTTTATATTGTATTTTGAGACTGGGTCTCACTGAATTGCTAAGAACCTTGCCAAGCAGCTGAGCTGGCTTTGAAATGGAAATTCTCCTGCATCAGCTGCCTGAGCCGCTAGGTCACTGGATTATTTTTATGTTTATTTGCATATAGATGGCATTTTGATGGCAAGTGCTACCGTACTGCTATGCTGATAACTACTACTATCTAACACATTATGGGACAGAAATTGTAATGAAAGGTCAAAAAATTTTAAAAAGGTTTTTAAGGAAGAATTTTTTCTGTGGCTTCTATTTCCATGAGAAACCTTTCCCTTCAAAATTAAATTTTGAGGGAGGAGGGGAGAAAAACAGGAGGTACTAAGAAATGAAAATGACCAAATTATACTGTTATATTGTGTGCATGAATATGTAGCAATGAATCCCACAGTTATAATACACAATAAAAATGGAAAATTTATAGTCTTTAACAATCTACAAGATAAGAGTATTCTGATCATACACTATTTTAATTTCAGTTGCTGAAAATGGTGCTTTTTAGCATTCATATTAAGTGTATATCAGTTTCATTCTGCTGAATCAGTAAAGAAAAAACTATATTCAATTAACAGCTCCTGATATTTGCCATTGATATGCAAGTTTGAAAATTCACATCTAAATGGACTTTTTATTTCTATGGAATATTTTTCATGCAATTAATATGTGGGGGCATAAGGTAACTACAGTGCATGCTTTCTTTCTTAAAAAAATGAACTTTTAATGATTAGACTTAGATGCTTAAAAAGAAACAGAAACAGATGTAACCAAACTGTTCTCATCAAACCTTAATTGCTATCAATCACCATTTAACATAAGCCTGATGCATTTTTGGTGACCATTTTCTGGATTTCTGCAAGTCTTATCTTGTGATTTCTTGTTTGACTTTTCTATCGTTGCTTCACGTGGGCTACTAATCCTAATTAAAACTCTTATGTGTGATATAATCAATGGTTTTGATTGTCTTCTTCAGCAAGACCAGATCGGCTAGGAATAAGACGGTTTACAACTGGTGACTTGTTTTCTCTTGTGCAACAAAAGCAAAAGCTGAGAGAAAAAGAGGCAGGTGGAGCTTACCTTACACAGCAACCACAGGTCTTTCCAACATCCTCCTCGGTAGGAGATGATTCTTCAAACTCTCTTAAAAGAACTTCAGAGTTAGTAGCACTATCCAAGTGTCACTGGATCCAATCACTATGATTCATTCCCTTTAGGACTGTCCAGCAATTTCTAATTTTACAAAAAAATTAGAAAGAGAATGCATCAGAAATAGCTTTTAGGAAGAACCTTTTTATTCATATAGAGAACATTTTAAGACATAGTCAAACATTTTCATGAACAAGGATTGAAAGTGTTCCATGACAAGGGTCATATGAGGATCATTCCAATGGTAATGGGTATGCTGATAATTATTAAATCATTTTACAGAAGAAGGGACTCTAGACTGCAATGCCAGTTTACAACAACAACAAAAATTACACTTTAAAAATGTATTTAAATTTATAAATTACTTGCTAACATTCCATACAAACAATATTGGAAAAATTGGTTGGAACTCACAGGCAATTTCATAATAAGTTCCTAAACATAGCCTTGGGCCTCTTTGATGTGTCTCGAGTAGGAACTACTATGAGTCATATAAAGAGCCTTGCACCTAACAGGAAAAACTGTAATTGCACCCAGCTTTCCTGGGTAAGAATGGGCCCTGCACAGGAACTACTGGTTACCTCCTGGCAAAAGCAATTGAAAAATCAGCTGGGGTTTGGGTGTGTGTGTTCCTTTTTTAAATGTTTGGGTATTCACCCAGCCCTGTGGCTATGCCATTCCTGGACACAGCACACTGGAAGTGGAAACAGTGAAGATTATTCAAACCACTCAAGTCTCAACTACACGGAAACTGACTTGCACCAAGTATAACTTCTCCCCACCCTCTCCCTCACTACCTCCACCCCAGGCCTAAAATATTAGATCTCAGCATATAAATTACTGTGGGACTCCATTTCACTAGGCACTCAGAGAAGCTTAAAAAGCACTAACATCCTGATTTTGAAGATTGTATGATATACATAATTATCAGTGTATACATTTATACAAATTACTAATATGTAAATACTGAAACAAAACTCTGTTAAATGTAGGTTAGAATGAGGAAGATATAATTAGGGGTTTCTGTTCATAGAATAACGATTAGTTGCACCATGAAAAATTATATTTAGGATCAAAGACAGTTTTGGTATTTTTCTACTACCAATATCAAAACAAGAAATTGGCAACTTTTTTGAGGGATACTTTTTTTTTTGGTGGGGTGGTACCAAGGGGACATTTACCAGAGTTTCATCCCTGCTCTCTTTATTATTGATTTTGAGACAGGGTCTCACTAAGTTGTTGAGGCTGGCCTTGAATTTGTGATCTTCCTGCCTTAGATCGAGTTGCTAGGATTACAGGTGTGAGTCACCACATTTGGTGAGGGCCACTTCCTAATCAGAAGTGTGGGGTCGCAAATATCTCACCTCAGAGTACAGGAAGCACAATAGGTCTCCTCTTAAAACCAACACCAATAGATTAGTAGTAACTGTTCATAGCACCTGTTCACAAGGATTCTAAGGCTGTTGGTGGTTAGTGAAAAATGCTGTTTTCATCTATTAACTCTGCCTGCCCCAGGTGTGGGGTTATAGAACGGGGACACACTTAGCTTGCACTTGCCACTCCTGGTTTAAACTAAGACTGTAATGGGCATACACAGATCTTAAGTCTTAGTTCCCTCATCTGTGAAACAGGAATAATAAAGCTACTTAATTTTATAGGAGTTTTAAGGATTAATGGATTAGTGTTCAAAAATATTTAAAGCAGTGTCATAGGCATCATACATGCTCTATTAGTAAGTCACTACCATCACATCACCCATGAATGTTTTTAAACTGAGTGATTTTTTAAAAAATGTTTTTTAAAGCACTGAACCCTGCAAGCATAAGAAGTCAGATAAAAGTGAAGCTGCGGTGCTTGAGGTTTGGCTGAGGCCCAGTGCCCCACCTACTCTGCTCCCACTAACCCCACACCCCCCACGGCCCAGAGGCATCTTCAAAGAACCCTTTAAACCCCAAAGCACAGTTTGAAAATCCCTGAAGAAGGTTATTTAGAAGTGAAAACAAAACTGCTCTTTTGAGGCTTGCTCTGCATTTGTTAGCCAGTTTGGCTTAAATAAGAAAGGTCAAGGTCAGGGCAAAATGGCCAAATTTAAGACAGAGAAAAATTCACCATGAAGAAACTGTCATTGGATGGGGCTGGAGCGGTGGCTCAGCGGTTTCGGCGCTTGCCTGGCAAGCACGAGGACCCGGGTTCAAACCTCAGCACCACGTACTCAACTGAGTGTTGGAGCAACTGAGGCCATGTGAAAAACTAAATAAAGCTGTTTTTCTCTTTAAAAAAAAAAAAAAAGAAACTGTCATTGGCAGCAAGGTATTCAAAATCAGGCAGTCACATGATTAAGGTTAGAATAAAAATTTAAAGATCAAGATTATTTTTGACAAAATAGAACTAAAATTCATTTTAAGTTAGCATGAGGATTCAGTGGATCCTCAGCTTTGTCTTTATATCTAAAATATTGTGAGCTATGTTTAAAATAATTTAGCCAGAAAAATCCCAAGAGTTAGCAAAAGATCAGATGAAGGTAAGCAAAGGACTAATGTAGAAATTGGAGGCGAAGGTAGAGAATGTATGGAATATTGGCTGAGTCCAACTCGCAGAGAGGAAAGATAGAATGTTCAAACAATGCATTCACTTTTAAAAGTTATGTTATACATAATTGTGCTAATTGTTTGCAAAAATGAGTAGTGTTACTAGAAATTATAAAGTATATTTTCTGTTTAAGGAAACAACAGAAATGCCTTGATGTGTTTGAATAGCTTATATTAATTAGTAATTGCAGAATACAACTGCATAGACATCAATTTAGATCAATATTTACTAAAGAAAAAAATACAGGGTTTCTAACATAGCTAAAGAAATATAATTGATAACACTGATCTAATATTAATACCAAATGGTCACATTAAAGGAAAACATTCTTTATTCACCCAATTTACCTGCTCAAACAAGTAACGCTAGTTAATATGAAACTGTAGCTTATTTTGAACTCTAAATCACATCTACAATCACAGAAACTTTTGCTTGAATGCTCTTTTCATATTGTGCCTCATGAGACTCAAAAGTCCCTCTCCAATGATCATGAATGAGAAAGCCACATTCATAACTTATACCTACTACTTAAGACTTTTGAAAGCTTCATTTCTAACTGAAAGATAAATGCCTTAAATATATGCAATATTCTAATTATTAATCCTATAATAAAATACTTTCAACATAAATTATTATGATTCAGTTATATAGTATTAACCCTGAGTTTCAATTCCTTAAGATTTTTCTTTAATAGTACAATTAAGCTTTGGTTTCTGAGTATGATTAAAAAGTAAAATTGAGGGTCTCTGGCCCAGTGCAGTGGCACATGCTGAGTCCCTGCTACTCACGAGGCCAAGACTAGAGATCACTTGAGCCCGGAAGTTCAAGCCTGATTCGGGTCAATGTAGTGAGACCCCACTTTAAAAAAACAGAACAAGACAAACCTCACAGTCTTCTCTAGGATATCCAAAATGCCTGCTTTGTCTATGATGTTGCCTCATTACTCATCTAAATAGTTATTCTGCTGAGCATGGTGACACATGCCTGTAATCCCAGCGACTCAGGAGGATCGCAAGTTCAAAGCCAGCCTCATCTACTTTAGTGAAGCCCTAAGCAACTTAACGAGACCCTCTCAAAATAAAAAATACTAAAGGATTGGAGAAGTTGCTCAGTGGTTAAGCACCCCGGGTTCAATCTCTGGTACCAAAATCAAAACAAAAATCTAGATCCCACAATAAAAAAATTAGTTATATTAATAAAGGTGATAATACATATAAAAAGATACTATCAAAAAGCAGACTATTAATGATAGTATGATATGCTAGAAACATTCTTAAATCTGATGTTTCAAGTTACTTCCATAACATATGCAGAAAACACTTATAGAAGTAAAGCTGCTAATATTTATTTACCTCCCGCTTGCAAAATATATATTTGCATAATTTGAGCTTGTTTCCCAACAATGGTCATTTTGAAGTCTAGAGTCACAGTGCTACTATAGGGCTGGGGATGTAGCTCAGTGTTGGCACTTGCCTACCATGTGAGGCCTTGTACTCAGCCCCGAGCACTGAAAAAACAAATATCAAAAGAACAAAAACCACACACCAAAAAAACCCAAGAACAGCAATGGCATTACAATTTGCTTATAACACATTGGCATGCAAATACATTTCATTTTTCTCTCATATGCATAAAATGTTTAAAAATGGTAATGAAATTCATTACCTACACAAAATATCCTTGGTTTTAAAGCTCTCATATCCTTCCATTTTGTGCCAAGAGAACAATGAAGCATGTAATCACCCTTAAAAATTACATTTTGGGTGACTTTTTATTTAAAATTTTTTTCCTTTGGTACCAAGGACTGAACCCAGGTGGGATTAACCACCAAGCCATCCCAGCCTTTTTATTTATTTTTTAATTTTGAGACAGGGTCTTGCTAAGCTGCTGAGGCTGGCTTTGAACTTGCAATCCTCTCTCTTCAGCCTCTCTAGCTGCTGGGATTATCGGCATGTGCCACCATGCCCATCTTGGGTGGATTTTACTATTGGGCTTCCTTGACTCATTTTTAAAGTTCCAACAATGAGAATAAAATATCCTAAAGAGCATTCAATAATTTTTAGAGTTTAAATTGGCTATTGAATGGGGACAGTATTCTCATTCCTTCATATTGTAACATTAATATAGTAGGCCTATAATCATAATCTTTTTCAAAGTGAGTATAAAAATAACAAAAGCAGCCACAATTATAAATCTATACTGGTGCTTAAAAAGTGTAATGACTTAGGCCTTAGGGACTTTAAGTTTACAAAAATTTAATAATAAAAATTAAAATAATTCTCTTTTAGAATATGATCTGAAATGCAATTAAAGAAAACTCTTTATCTTTCATGTAATATACTAAGAGGAATTGAATCCATAAATTTATAAATGTTAAAATTATACAGCATTGTCAATTAATTATGAAATTCTTGGAAGATTGGGATCAAGCAACATTTAAATTTTGACTCAAGCTGCAAACTTAATCTTAACATAAGCTCAAACTTGTTTCTCCAAGTTAAGTGCTGCACCAGCGCCAGCAAATTAATATTCCACTTTTCAAGAAGTGCTTTTCTCTAGAACCTCTTTAGGGGCACTTTCATATTAAATATTCCTTTTGTTGCCTTAAAGAGTAAAACATTAAACTAGACAAGGATACACAGCTGGGTTTCTCACATTGTACTTACAGGAACGAAAGTAGAAAGTACCGTTTTCTAGAAATTGTTAAGGTCCTAAGCACACCTCCAACATAGCTTATCTCCCTCCCATCCAATTTTCACTGCCACAAAAATCACCAAGTGGAAAGCTCGAACTATCGTGTGGCTTAACAGTTGGGAATAAGTGGAGTGGTAAGGAGGCAGGTTTCCTCTTGGCCCAGTCAGGAATTACTACAAAGACCCTCACTATCATGACTTTTGGTGTGAGGTGATGAGGGGTGTGAGATGACTAAACTCAGAGGCGAGGGAAAACTTTCTAACGTTGCTGCAGCTCCGAGACTGCTCCATTCTGTTACAGCTAACAGACACATATGTGTTGCTGTGACCCAAAGGCCGGTATACACCACCTCACTGGATAGTGTTCACATGACTGGCATGCATTAAGTAGCTTCAAAAAGTCAGGGTTATTGTTTTTCTGAAGGTGACTTTGTTACGAAGTATCAGCTTATCCCAAGACACTGTTCGGTGAAATGTAAATCTAAAGACATGGAAGAGAAACTGAAGGACTGTGATCCAGATGAGGGCTGTGACTGGAAATCTTTTGTGCATCAAATGACAAAGTATGATGTCACTTAATATTTGTAAGCTCTGAAAAGAAGTCAGAGATAAACGTCACCAGTGTTTAAGCCAATGTGCTCACTGGAACCAAAAAAGACCACTGAGGAAAAGAACACCAGGAAAGGATGCCCAGCAAAGAACAAAGGGAATGCTTTGTTTTTTAATTTTTATTGTTTTTGAGGACAGGTTCTTGCAATGTTGCCCACACTGGTCTCACACTCCTAGGCTCAAGTGACCCTCCTGCCTCAGTGTCCCAAGTAGCTGGGATTACAGATGCCCTGCACTGCTCCCAGTTGGGAATCGCAATCACACAAGGTCAAAGAAAGAGTGTTACCTGAAGGAATAAAGTCATTACTAATAATACCAAATGCTGCAAAGCAAGGTATGAATTTGGCAATTGGTTATTAATGGCCTTTCAAGCAGTTTCATTCAAATACTGGAGTCTAGATTGCAGTGCGTTAAGCAATGTGTAGGATGCCCTCATAGCAACCTGCCATATTCTTCAGCGACTATGTTTACCTCAGAGCATGTCCTTCCTGATTATATTTGACAATCCTGGCAGAACAGTATCTCAGAGAAATAAAACATGTTTAAAAAAATCCTTTAGGATCAAACTACCTGTTCTGATTAATTTTAGCCTTCAAATTAAGGGATAACACTTGGAACAATTTTAGATCAATGTTGAAATTTCTGTCCATAAAGAATTTGGCATTACTTATACTGTGAGCCTACTATCACTCAACACAAAGACTGCAAGAACGTCCAAAATTGGGCTTACAATGGGCAATCAGTGAGTTAAAAAACAGATTTGACTGTTTTTAGTCTTGGGAATTTACTTCTTCAGGGATTTGTACAAGCTGTATTTCAGGCCATATTTTAGCTCACAAGCTTACATTTTCTTTTCTTTTTGGAAGGGCCGAGGACCAGACTCAGGGTCTTGTGCATGCTAGGCAAACGCGCTGTCACTAAGCTAAATCCCCAACCCCTAAGCTTACAGTTTCAAGCTACACCCAAGATAACTAATAATTTACTGACACTTTTTATGAGTTTATTTATTAAAGCCTCGAAGTACTTTATATTCTGAAAGCTACAGAAACTCAATGTCATAGAACTCAAAGCCAACTCAAAAAAAAAAAAAAACCTAACACAGGAAAATGTGACAATAAAAGGTCCAGATTATAAAGGTATTTTCATCTGCAAGTTATAAAGTCTCCCCTCAGGGAGTTCTGAACATATTTCTGATTTAGATTTATTCTTTATCTTTTAAGAATCTGGGTATCTTAAGGAGCATGGTGCATACATTTAACTCCACAAATTCTGGATGCTAAAGCAGGAGTACCGTAAGTTTGAAGACCAGCCTCAGCAACTTAGCAAGACATGGGCTGGGGATGTAGCTCAGTGGTAGAGCACCCGGAAGTTCAATCCTCAGTACTCCTTCCCCTTCCACACACAAAGAACCATGGTATCAGATAACTTGGGTACTGGGATATGCTATTACTGAATTCCTATGAAGATATCATTTAAGGGGCTGGAGCAGTGGCTCAGCAGTTATGATGAGGGTTTGAACCCCAGTACTATGTACAAAACGAAGTGTTGGAGCAATGAAGGCCACATGAAAAACTAAACACAAATGATTCTCTCACTGCCCCTCTCTTTTTTAAAAAAAATTATTTAATCAGAGCTGAAATGTTTAAGTGTTTGTGCTTCTGGCCAAGAATGGTATCAACAAGTTAAGTCTCTGCTACTCCAGATCTGTTAACTCTAGAAATTCATTGAAGGCGTAACAGTCTTCAATGTTTATACTACAATAGCAACAGTGGGGAGATTGGGAGGACCTACAAATTAGGTGTCAACTGTGGTCTGTTGCCTAATTTGGTAAACATCAGAAGACTGGTTTCGTGGTACTAGAGTTGTAATGGAGACCACACAATCCACAAGGCCAAAAAGATGGAATTTCTGATCCTTTACAGAAAGTTTGCCAATTCCTTTATAGATCAGAATCCTGACTAAAAGGCAAAATACATACACAAACACAAACGAATGAGACAACTGGAAGTCTGAACAATTGACTAAATGTTTGCTATTAATTGTGGGGGTTGTGTGTATATATATATTATACTTATACTTATATACTTTTAAAAAGCACATCAAAATTGAATAGACATTTAACCTCAGTTGAGAATAACTTAAGACTAGAGAAGCTAGTGATTTTATCATCAGAAAAGGTGATGCTTTTCCACTATCAAAAAAACAAAATAAAATCAAAAAGCAGAACGAACACTAACCCTAATGGCCTGCAATTTTACTGAAATGCTTTAAGGGATAGGAAAACTCTTTTACATCAGAAATCTTTTGTCTTCTAGGCTCCAAAAATAGAAGGCAGGCCCTATTGAAGTGTCAATTCCCTGAGTACATACTGAGTTACTGAGTCTTCTGAGAAAAAAGGGCCTTTTCTAGTGCCTGGGGATATAGCTCAGTGGTAGAGTGCTTGCCCAGCATATGTGAAGCCCTGGGTTCAATTCTCGGCACCGCGCGCGCACACACGCACACACACACACACAGAGAAAAGCACTTTTCTAGTTCTACTGCCTTATTCGAGTCAGCTGACACAGAAATAGGAGATAAATTTCCTGTTCTACGAACAGGAAACTGTTAATTTTGTTTGCCAGTCTTTTTCCTAAAAAGTTAGTATTTTCAAGAAGTCCTTTCCCTTTTATGTTGTGAAGGGAAACAATGTAAAGCACTGTACGTGTACACACTACCTTAACTTGATCTTCATTATGTTATGCTCATTCTACCTGTCCATACTCCTTTTAAAAATAGCTGAAATGAAGGACCTTTTTAATAAAACTTGCTGCTTTTCTAATTGTGCATCTTTTCCCAACCCAAACAGCTTTCAGTACAATAATTATGGACAGTGAATACACTTCAGATTTCACTACCCAAAGGGCTATTTTCTAACAAATGGGCATTTTAAATGTGCATGGTTATTATGCATATATATGTATACATGTATGCATACACACAGAATGTACATGTATGTTCAAAGAGGAAGCGTCCACAGCTGAAGTAGGAACTCATATCCGAGTGTGGTGTAAGTCACCAGTAAAAATGAACAAGGGCCAACAAACTCAGACTAGGGTGCTAAAGAGCAGCTACCTTCACAAGGCAAAAAAAAAAAAGCAAAAGTTTAGGCTAATTACTGATTCCAAAAAACTGCCATCAGTCTCATTTAAGACTTTTAAATAGAAAAAAAAAATATCTTTAGCCTATGAAACAATAAAATTCTCAAAAGGACAAATTTAAGACTACCTAGTCACAACTACATAAGTAAAATATTTGACTTCAGGTGAAATCCTTAAGTTAAAATTTTCTTTGCTATAAATGAGGATGTGATACTAATTACTCTCAGGGGTTGATAAAATTTTTACATTTGTTATTCTTCAGAATGAGCAAATTCTTATTTAAAAATGTAGGCGATGATTAGTCTTTCTTTATTGTGCTCATATGGCTTCCAGGATTCCTAGTGTATGCCAAAATTGGAGGATCTCAACTCTCTTATATAGAGTGACACATTTGCTTATAATCCATGCACATTTCCGTATATAGTTCAAAATGTTTCCTAGATTTACTTAAAATACCTAATTCAACGCAAATACCAAGCAAATAGTTGTTATACTGTATTATTTATAGAATGACAAGAGTCTTAAAGTGTTCAGTACATATGCATCCCCCCCCCGCCATTTTCAATCTGGGGATAGTTTATAGACAAAAAACTGTGTTTAGAGGGCCAGTAGTCCTTGAAAAATTGGTGTACCAAATCCTATTCTGAAGAATTACCCATGTTTCTATGTAAATGCCAAAATCCCAAACTGAGGGGATGGGGGAAAACAACCCAAATGGATGACTTAAGAACAGGGGACACATTGACAGAGGTACTAAGCAACATACAATCTTTCATATTATTTTTCACATGCCAAAAAAAATGCCAAAGCCTAATGTGCCCCTTCATAAACACAAAAATCATATTTGAAACGAAAACATAATTATCTTTATTGATGCACTGCTGAAATCTTCCACCCTCAAAACTCAAATGGTCTTTCTTCCTAGTTTTTCATATACACACACATGATCAGCATTTAGATGCTGTGATAGCTATGACAAAAATTATTTTAAAAAGTTATTTTGCAGCATGGCTAATCCTTCTAAGTATTCTGAGTTACAGAGATGTCTAGGTAAAAATAAATCACAAAATACTATCTGCTTTGACTCCTCTCCTTAAAAAAAAAAAATGCTATTTGAGATCTCTACAGCAATATTTGCTGTAAATTGGGTTTGGACATTAGAGTGGTGTAAGTGACCTGCTGTATGATCCTCTAGGTGTGGGGGAAAGAGATCCAAAAGTTCAGGATGATCCCCATGCATGTTTGGCAACACCTCTACATAAAGGTGGCTTGATAGCTACATGCCAGGTAATACAAACTGCCAAACAATGCTTAAAGTTGCTAATGTCTTTAGTCATTCCCTAGTAAATACTTTTGGGCAGACTATGTGCCAGGTACTATATTTGAGTATACTTTGCAGGGTTCTAATTTCCAAGTTTCCTTTGATATCAAATTATTTATTGAATGAATCCGATACAGGGAAAATGCTGAAATTAAGACTAGGATGCCCATGTCTAAAATTGACTGCAAAGTCATTATAGTAAACTCTGTGGGTATTTTTCTTTAGATTATATTTTAAGGTCCCTTTCAGCCTAAGAAATTCTACAATTATCTTGAAACAATTTTTGTATTGTTTGCTTATCAACTATTTGGACATGTACCAAGAAGTCAGACTATTTTGTTCCTTTCACTAAGATTCTAACACCCATACCTAATTACACTCAGAGGCTAAGCTTTTATTTTATTGTCAAATTTAAGAGTTGGGTCATGTTTTGAAAAAAAGTAAATCAGTTGATAGTCAGGAGGCAGTAATAAAAATCTGTTAAGGCACAATGCAGTTATGGAACCTACTATTTCCTTTAATTAACAATATATTTTCCAAGATTTCCTCCTTTAGTTCTATTTCGGAAAGATACTTATGCCAAAGTTATCTTCACTTTTCATATATAACCATAAATAACTCAGTTTCTATGTGAGCTCGCAAACTCTGATCTGACAATTATTTGTACTGAAAAAGAGAAAAGTGAAAAAGAGAAAATGCAGCATTTTCCCCCATAGAGCCAAATTTGACTTCCAAATTCTTGATTCTAAATTTTAAACTTGGTGTTAAAACATCCATGAAATATTTATATATACACATCAAGCATAAATAACTGTTACCAAACAAAAGGATGACACCATGATGGCCCCAACACTAAAAACCCACTCTGAAACATAAATGTTTGGTCAACACTATCTTAGTCACAGTGATTGTCAGGTAATCTTTTCCTTTACTTTGAATATCTGCAATAGTGGATCACCTTCGCCTACCCCACCAAAAAAATCCATTTTCATCTTTGGATAATCTTAAAAACTGCTTTTTTGCTGGGCACTGGGGATCATGCCTGTAATCCCAGTGACTTGGGAAGTTGGGGCAGGAGGACTGTGAAGTTTGAGACCATCCTTATTAACTCAGTGAAACCCTGTCTCAAAACAAAAAAGACTGAGGATATAGCTTATTCAATACTGTAAAGCAACCCTGAGTTCAATCTCCACTACCACAAATTAGAATAAATAATAAAAACTGCATCTTAATTTTAGGCCAAGTTGTCCTAATTACTACCTCTTGGAACCACATAGAATGTGTACATACACACACACACACTTTCCCTTTGGTACCAGGAAGTGAACCCAGGATACTTTATTATTAACCTAAATCCCTGTCCATTTTAATAATTCCAGATAGGGTAACCTGTCACTAACTTGCCCAACCTGGCCTTGAACTTGCAATCTTCCTTCCTCAGCCTTCTGAGTAGCTGGAATTACTTACAAGCCTGTGCCACCATGCCCAGGCTCACATAAACTATATCAATTCTTTTGCTGAATGACAGGTTGTTGTTTTTTTAATGTTTAAAGATAACTAAGCATTATGTTACGTGGCTCCCCTGCCCAAACCTCCTGTTTACTTTGCCCTTCTCAAACTAAATCAAAACTAATTTCTTTAGTAAAATCATTGAAGTATCTGACTATTCTGTGATTTCCTTTGTTCTGTTACTAACTTTAAAAATATATAACTATGTCAACAAAGTTAACTATGTTCCCTCCATTTTAACAAAGTTTCAAAGGTCTGATATTCATATATTTACTTGTAATCCATTAGTCCAATATTGAGTAAATATGGAATAAAGCACCTGATCTTTGCTTTTCAACCCATTTCCCAAGTTTATGCACAAATGTAATTACAGGGGAGTTATTTTTTTTAGATATTTGCTAAAATCTGTAGCCAATTCTAAAAGTGAATGAAGATGAGAAATATACTTAATACACAAATCACTGCTTTCAATTAAAGAGGCTCTCTGAGGAGGATTAGGAGGTAGTTTGAGTCATTTATGCACTTTCATATAAAATACAAATAAAGAAAACCCCTAATATTCTACAATTCAAATTTGTAAACAAGTACAAAGATTTCTGAATTACAGATAAGACAAAGTTTCCAAAGGTGTTAACCCTGTCCCAGTCTAAATCAGTACATTTGCAAAGAAATATGGATTAAATGTCAGAGTCAATGAAATTCACAAAGCCAGATCCAGTTTAGTGCTCACAAGTTTATATTTTTAGGTTTGATAAAGATTCTTGTGTATTTTCTAAATACACAAACATAACAGTTTTGGAAGTTTACATACATGTCTTAGGACACTTATATTAGGTAGGTAAATTACATTTTAAAAAATTGGTCTTCGTAAAAGATCTTCCCAGAGAGCTTTTACAAACAGCAGGCAAAAGAAAGTGTTTTATGTTTACAGTGTTTAAAATGCTCATTCTCCCATTTGCTAATGGCCTCAACCATCTCTCTCCTCACCCCAGAATCTTGTTCTCACTAGCTAGTGTACTCTAATTTTAAGTACCCAATGTAATAAAATTCAGGGCTAGAAAACACTTCTCAAAGTGTGCTTATCCCTAACACATTTTAAAATACCTAGGATTGTTCAACTTCACTTAAACACAGGGATACAGCAGGAGAAAAAAAAAGATTAAAAAAAAAACCACCTTTCCATTATAAAACCTAAGGTGAGTAAGAAAATGCCTGTTTGTAGTTCTAAATGCTTATATTATGTACCATAGTTAAGTTTAAGGATCCGGGTGACTGAACGGCACAAAAACTGGGGCTCATATCTAGTTCTTCAGATTAAAAGCCATCCATTTAAAAATGAAAATGCCACAGCCCACTAATAACATATGCTACACTGAGGTTGTATGTCTTATAAATGACTTAATTGCTTTACCAGGAGGAAAGAGCAGTAAGGATGGAGGGGGGAGGGATACTCACAAAATTCCGCACATACTTGTTTTGTAGGGAAAATATAAATCTCCATAGACAGACTCCATTAAAGAACTGCAATTCTACAAAAACAGTTGTTTCATAATAGAGTCTCCCAGAAAGAGCTTAGGCTTCAGAATCAGATCTGATCAAATCCCAGCTCTATTATAGCTGTGTTAAATTTCTGAATTTCTCTGAGCCTTTCCTTATCTATAAAATGGAGACAATAGCACCTACCTTTTAAGGATTAGATAAAATAATGTACACAGAACAATGGCAAGTGTGTGTGGGTACTCAAAAGAAACTGGTAGCTTTTGGAATCTTATTTAGAAAAATGAATCTAAACTTTTTATGTTATGTTCAGAAAATCCTAAAACTGTAACAGTTAAGATTTAAATTTTAGAGATTTGTTTTAAAACCCGTTTTCACACACTTTCCCCCATATTACACTACCCCAGTCATCATCAGGCCTCTTATATTAAATCTTATTAATATGAATTTCCAGATTCTAATCCTTTTATTTCCCTCCTTCCCACTACCTTTTCACATTTCAAATTTCTTTTCCTTTTGGTTCACATCTATTATTAAATTTTAATGTATCATGAAGCTAGCATGTACCAGTGTTCTAAGAACTTTAAATGAATTAACTCATTCAACTCACTATTCTCCATTATGATGGGCTCAACAGGCTAGAGGACCCCTTACCCCAACTTTCAAAGCTATTCTTTTCTGTCCAGTTTCCTCTTCTTATGGTTTTTTTTTTTGGGGGGGGGGAGTAAGCTCTCACATTGCTTACTTTAGTAAATTAATTATTAATTTAGCCAATTATCTAGTAAATTAAACAAACAAGGGCCAAGAAGCATGATGAAGAGGTACCATATGTAAGTGTATCTCAGAATCTTAAGAAATAATGTAAGATTGTGACTTGAGGGCCTGTTACTAAAGAACGAATGTTTAAACAATTCCCCTTCATTAAAATTAAAAGCTCTAAAATATTTTTATTTAAAATATAAATTATGAGAAAACTTCACCAAATGTGTAGCACATAATTCTGCCAGAGTTCCAGACAAAATTATGAGTATTCATTGTTATCTTGAGACCAATCATAAGTTCTTAGTATCTATCCACTTTCTGAAATTGTTGTACTGTAAGTCAGAAAAAGAATATACTTAAAAAAATAGAAATGTCCAGTAGTATACCTTAGTACTAAAACTATTTTTCTAAAAAGATCTAGAAGGGAAAAAGGCAGTCCCTCAAGATCATGAAACATAATAAGTTAGGCAGTCGGCAAGTAGAAAAATCTGTCGATGCTATTTCTGGTAAAATGTTTACTTCAAAGAAATTTTTATATAGGCTGAGGCTAATATATTCAAGAGTATAAACATTTTTCCTTTGGATTACCTAAAAACAAACTTATAAAGTATTATATTTCAGATGACTAAAAATATAGCCAAATCTGTCACAACACAACATTAAAGGTAATGGACAATTATAGAATATTTTAAATTAACATTAACAAGCCATCTACATCAAACCTTGTTTCCAACTAAAACCAAAACAAAAGCACAACAATCCTGTAGTGTACCAATGTGTATTTCAATTTACTGTATGCAATCTAACAAAAAAAAAATTTGGTCATAATTTACCAGATATACATAAATGATTTAAGTGATAAAAGAAAGTTCAGTTTCAAGAGAATAAGTTCATATCTTTAGGAAAAGTAAAGTACATTAAGAATGTAAAGCCAAGTCCAGTTTCTATGCAATAAGTGAACTATAGTCTAATAAAGCAGACTTAGGTGATTTTTTTTTAGATATATATCTTTGCTCTTTAATATATATTTATATATAGACAGATCTACCAATTGTAAACTATGGTTTATTTTAAAGGAAGGGGATAAATGGGATGAAAGAAATCTTTATACTATACTTACATTATTCACAAAGCAGAACATTTTACGTTTAAAATACTTTTTCATTCATAGTTATCTTTGCCCATCTAATTTCTACTTTGGACCTCACTAGAATTACATTTTACTTATTTGTCTAGAACTGAGAATAAGATATACTCTTCAGTTTTAAACAAAAATCAAACCAAAACTATTCATTTACCAGGCTTATAGATATGTAGAAACTACAATAAAGTTTAGATGACAAAAGATGCATCTAACCATGTAACTGTAACTTTTTTCTTTGATTTACCCAAGCAGAAACATCATTAACATTAAACCATTATTCTACTGAAATCAGAGACAATGATAAAAAGCTTGTCTCTTAAAAAAAAAAAATCAATGTTTCAACTTTGATTAGATGGAGCACCAAAAGAATTGTATCTGTCAAAGCATCTTTGTAAAATTTTCCACACAGCTAGCATAATTTAGTTACCTGATATAAAATAGGAAAATATATTCAATTTTTATTTAAAAGAAAGCTGAAAATATGATGTCCCTCAATCTTATATATAATATGCTCCTGATAAATGTTATCCATGTTAAATAGGTGAAATGTTGCTGAGACTTCCATATATAGCTAATTCATTTGTCACCAGTCTAAATAAATCTAATAATTACAACTTAACATATCATCCCCTTTGTACCCTAAAGAACTTACTAGCATAAAACCTCTCAACATTTTATTTGTAAGATATTTGTAGGGTGTTGAATCACGGTGACTAATAAGACTATATACCAAGATGTGTTGACTTTAAGGAATGGGAAAATAAATTAACCATTTCAAAACACTCAATATCCCGTAAGTATGAAAAAAAGAGAATGCACATTTTGTGTTAATTTTAATGATAAAGAGGGCACAGGAGTAAAAACCTGATATTTCACTTATATTGCATAACAAGCTAACCAAACTGGACATGGAGGATAAATTATAAAACAAATCATCTTACTGTTTCTATGACTTTTTTTTTTTTGATCAGATTTCTTTCTTTCAAATAAGGCTGAGGTATAGTACACTGGCAAAAATAATAAGAGGCAAACAAGAATAATGCCAAAGTAACAGATACCCAAAACCGAATACCATGTCAGGAAACGTCATATAGTAACCATTTATCAGATTAAAGCAGCAGAAGAAAAGTTACTTCTAAATCATAATCATTTTAGTGGTATTTGTCAACTTCACCACGGTAACTTCGCAACATCATTCTTCATTTGTGAAGTAGTAAAATTCATGTCAAAAAAGGAAAGGGGGGCTTGGGGAAGTCAGTTAGTTCATTCCAATAAATTACCTCTCCAGTTCTTATAAACTTGCCCATCAGCACAAAATTGAGAAATACCTAAGACTAGAAGAGACTTGGTTTAAGTTATGAAGCAAATTAAAATGGAAAAATACAAGAAAATAGAACCAATGGGGTTGAAAAAGCCCCTCACTGAAAACCTGTATTAAAAAAAATAAAATTAATAAAAATAAAAATAGAAACAAAACTCTACTAGTACAAACTAGCCTGAGTGGTTTGATGGACAAAGTGGTTGGGTCACTATATTTCCATATATGTTTTTCTTCATTCATGTTAAAGTAGCACATGAATGTAAGCTCTATTAAGGGCAGGTACTAGAGTTTCATAGGACCCAAAGAGTTACTGTATATCCTATAAATAAAAAATATTTTACTTTGATAACTGACTGAATATGTGGGGACTCCATGTAATCCAACCACATGGTTGTTGGCTGTATAGTCCTGTGCAAATATATTAAAAAAAAAATTTTTTTTTGCTATAAGGCTTTTACCCTACAGTTTTCACAGCAACATAACTACCATCCAGCATGTACCATATTTTGCAAGCCTTCAAGTTCAACAATCCAAATTGTCAATTCATATTATGTCCAAATGCAGCATCCTTGAGGAGTATAGTAGTAGGTCAGTTAAACATCCAGAGACATACAGACATCTCCTGATTCATCCCATCGAGATGGTTCATTCTGATCTTCTCCATCATCAACCAGCTCTTCATCTGCTTCTCCTACTTCATTCTCCTCATACTCTTCATCCCGAGGGAATTCTGTATCCTGTCCCTGATCTACACCTTCTTGCCCTCCTGGTTGTGATTTATCTGCACAGTCTACACAAACACCATAGCGTCGAGATCCATGTCTTATTCCAACACTGGCTGCTAACATGAAGATCTTCTTACACACCATACATTTGTATTTTTTATCCTTTTTATGCACCTAATTGAAGGGGGGAAAAATCCGATATAAGGATAGTATAGAAATAGAATGCATTTGAACCAAATTAAACCATGCATTTAATAACAAGTGAATACACCAATGTTTTTCTGTATGAAGATCAGCATCAGTTCATAAATCACATTCTTCGTTCAAAGCAATTTAAGAATCATCCTTAAATTTGTAAAGTAACTGTCAAAATACTTTAAATTTCACTGACATAAACATATTTCATCTCAAAGATTAGTTGTATTTAAAGTTACCTACCAGGGAATGTCTTTTTACATGTTCTCTTCGAGTAAACAGCTTTCCACAAATATCACAGCTAAATGATCTCACTCCCGTATGAATGAGCAAGTGCCTTTTTAGTGTTCGTCTGTATTTGGCTACATAGCTACAATGAGGGCATTTTAATTTGTTCATGATTAGAGATGATTCACCTTTAAGAATAAAAAAAAATTAAAAAGCACTCGTTATATATTACTAAACAGAAGACTTGCTATCAAAATTTCCTCTATTGGTATCTCTAGAACAGCAACTGACACAAAGGGCTATTACCACTTCTTTTTCCCAGAATATAGAAGCTTTTAACATTTAAAAATTATTTAGGAATTCTGTATTTGTTTGGTTTACCAATACTTGCCATTTTCCCAAGTTTCTTGTTTTGGCCACGATTCTGGCAATAATCCATACTTGAAATCATTTGAAGCTCCTGGTAGCAATCCATACTTGAAATCATTTGAAGTACCTGGTATCAATCCATACTTGAAATCACTTGAAGGACCAGGCATCAAACCATACTTGAAATCATGTGAAGTACCTAATACAATTGAAAAGTGAGCTTCAAGTAATGATGGTACTAAAGATCTCTTTCAGAGTCAGAAAACAAAATATATTTGTATCCCATAAACAGTGATAGAACATCTTAATATAAACCAATTAAATAAAAATACCCAAGTCTCCAGAACTGTGAGTTAATTAAACCTCTTTTCTTTACAAAATGCCCAATCTGAGGTATTTCATTGTAACAACAGAAAATGTACTACCACAAGCATAAATTATCTCCTTCTGGATTTAATTCTACTTTGAATTTGTATGTAATTGCTTGGATCCAAGAATCTTTGGACAACAGGAATATATCCAGAATGAATGTTCCACAGCTATTGCTACTCTGATCCAATCAACCATCAATTCTAGCCTCTGGGTTATTTTCAGTGACTGCCAACTTGTCTTCCTGCTTCAACTATTACTATTCCAGAGATTGTACTGTCTGGCAATAAGAGATATTTTTTTTAAAGAGAGAGGGACAGTGAGAGAGACAGAGAAAGAGAGAAACAACTTTATTTAGTTTTTCACATGGCCTTAGTTGCTCTAACACTTAGTTGTGTACGTGGTGGTGGGGTTTGAACCTGGGTCCTTGTGCTTGCCAGGCAAGCGCCGAAACCGCTAAGCCACCACTCCAGCCCCATAAGAGATTGTTTTAAAAGATTAACTCAGAGCCTGTCACCAGTCAACTCAAAATGCTTCAAGAGCTATGCACCTCAATTCACATTAAGAAGTCAAAAGATAGGTTTGGGGATTTAGCTCAGTGGCAGAGCGCTTGCCTAGCACACACAAGGCCCCAAGTTTGGTCCTCAGCCCTGAAAAAAAAAAAGTCAAAAGACTTTCAAAATAACCTACACACCCTTAGCTTCTGAAGCCCTTACTTCAGACCACCCCCCGCTTTATCACTCTATTCCAACCATACCAGCCTTGGTGTTATTCCTCCATGGCAGGATCCCCTCCATATAAGGCATTTACACTTTCATCTTCCTCAAACACTCCTTTCCAAGATATATATATATATCCTATTCATGCAGCAACACAGGTTGAGTATCCCTAAACTGAAAATCTGAAATGTTTCCAAATCCAAAACTGTTTGAACACTAATATGATACTCAACAAGTTTCAGGTTTGGGAGCATTTTGAATTTTCAAATTAAGAGATGTTAACCAATAAAGTTCCAGCAAATATTCCAAACATCTAAAAAAAAACTCCAACATCTTAAATATTTTGGTACCAAGCATTCAGTTTAAGGGATATTCAACCTGTATTAAAATTTCCAATTATGGGGGCTGGAGCAGTAGCTCAGCAGTTACGGTGCTTGCCCAGCACTGAACAAGTATGCGAGTTCAAACCCCAGCACCACGTACACAATAAAGCCTTGGAACAGCAAAGGCCACATGAAAAACTAAATAAAAAATTATTTTTCTCTTTCTCTCTCTCTGTCCCTCTCTCTTTATTAAAAAAAAAATTCCAATTATGAACTCCACATTTTGGAAAAAAGAATGCTTCCCTTTTATAACCAGACACATCAACCCCCTTAAAAATTGAGAACCAATTTAAGATAACTTCTTTGGTCAAAGCATCAACACCAAAAGAAGTAAAATGTTCTCTAAAATATTTGCTAAATATACTTCATTACTACTAAATTCTCCCCACCCGCCTGGGATACATACACTCTCCCATTTTTTTGATGTCAAGAAAGATCTTCCAGAGATCAGTAGAGGAAAAGAACAAGGGGGAAAGAAAAAATACTGAGAAATGATACTGGCCAAATTATACTGTCATATCATGTGCATGTATAAATATGCAATGACAATCCCACAATCCCACCCTTACGCATAATTATAATGTACAAATAAAAATAAGGGGAGAAAAGTTGAATTAGAGGCCCTGCTTCTGAACTGCATATATTCCCTTGTTTTAAAAGTAGCAAAGACAGTTAAGATTATTGGGGTGGGATTTAAAAAGCCCACTGAACTTATAATTATTATATAAATTTAACTATAATGTATTACTGTTAGGGAGAAAGGTTTCAGAATTCTGAAGGGAGACAACATTTCCATGTCTATTCCACATGGAATAGAGATCAGAGTCTAGGGGGCAGTCAACGCAGGTCAATCTATTTTCAGTTTCATATTTCTAAATAAAATTAAGGCTCATCATTTTTATCTGTCAGTACAAAACAAAGTTAATCTGTAAGAATTCTTTCTCACCTTTATATTCCTAATGTCTAAAACATATTTACTTCCCTCTATTTGTTGAATACTTGTATCTAGCAAAAGCTAACATGTATCTAGTGTTGTTGACTTGCTCAAAATACCTGGAACACTATTGTCAGAAATTTTGGATTTATTAATTAATTCAATTAAGCCTTATTCACTATATATGAAAAGAGAATACAATGAAAATGATCTATGGACTAATAATCCAAGATTCAGAACTAGATGTTTTTTAAATACTTGAAATTCCATCATAATTAGCAAGAGATACCCTACATAGAAAACAAAATAATAAAGTCCCCAAATTTCTTACATCTTTTTTTTTTTTAAGGGAGAGGGGAGAGGGAGAGAGAGAAACAGAGGAAGAATCAATTTTATTTAGTTTTTCATGTGGCTTTTGTTGCTCTGACACTTCATTGTATATATGGTGCTAGGGTTCAAACCCAGGTCCTGGCACATGCCAGGCAAGCACTGTAATTGCTGACCTACCCCTCCCATCCCATCTCTGCAAATTCTTGAAACTAGCAGAAATTACTTCTGAATGGTCTGAATAAAGGTACTGTCACTGTAATTCAACACACTTAAGGAACATTAAGTATCTCCTTCAAAATTGCTTAGTGTTGGCTGGATGCAATGGCGACCGCCTGTAGTCCTAGTGACTTGGGAGGATAGTGAGTTCAAAGCCAGCTTCAGAAACTTAGTGAAGACCCCTAAGCAATTTAACAGGACCCTATCTCAAAATAAAATATAAAATATAAAATGGGCTGGGGACATGGCTCATGGTTAAGCGCCCCTGGGTTCAATCCCTGATACCAAAAAAAAAAAAATTGCTTAATGTTCAATGATCTCTTTCTGGATACATTCTTCTATAATAGCAAACTAAAGAGGGAGATATTTAGTAGTTTTTGATGTTGTAAGACATTAAGTGGTAAAACAAAAGATGATCCAAGGTACAAAAATACTAATGGAAAAAATGGTAAGTGAAATGACTCAAGGACTTACTCTTAAGGATGACATAAATAACTTGGATCATTCTCCACAGAAAAAGTTTATACACATGAATTTAAATTTTACACATAAATTCACATAGGCACATTATGATCATCCTTGGACCAGAATAGATTTCTAAACCATCAAAGAGTGTAATACTCTTGCTGTATTAGCTGCTGTCAGCATAAGCAAAAAAAAATCAACATCACTAACTTGCATACAGCTAATTTCAAAACTTTTAAAACAGTTTTCCAACCATCAGGGGAAACCACCTTGAGACAATTTCTTCGGAACTGTGGCTTAATTTTGGTCAGTGTATACTGTGTGTAGAGCCCCTGACAAGTACTTGCTGTAGAATGTCCCTCGATACCCTCTTATCACCAATAACTCTAAAAATGATTCTAAGCTGGCACAGTGACATATGCCTATAATTCCAGCAACTCAGAAGGCTGAGGCATGAGGATTCCAAGTTCAAAGCCAGCCTCAGCAACTTAGCGAGACCCTGACTCAAAATAAAAATATAAAAAGGACTGAGGGTGTGGCTCAGTGGTAAAGCACCCCTGGGTTTAATCCCTGGTATGGAGGGGAGGGGAAGAAAATGATAACCCTTTACCTTTCACTATGTTCACTTTGCCACATATTCTTTCTATGAATATGCAAAGACATTTATATGCACTATTTAAAAACTTGCATTTGGGGCTTGAGTGGTGGCTCAGTGGTAGAATGCTTGCCTGGCATGTGCGAGGACCCAGGTTTGAAACCCAGCACCACATACACAACTAAGTGTTAGAAAAACAAAAACCAGATTAAAAAACATAATTCTCTCTCCTTCTCTCTTAAAGTAATAAAGCTTTTCCATTTACTTTGTTATAGTTTAGACATGTTGTCCCCTAAAAGGTCATCTGTGAAACAATGCAAGAAAGTTCAGAGGTGAAATGACTGGCTATGAGGTTTTAACTTAATCAGCACATTGATCCCTTGGATAGATTTATATGGGTGGTAGTCATAGGCAGGTATGGAGTAGCTGGAGGAGGTGGGTTCTTGGGGTTATGTATTTTGTCAAGAAAAAGTCTCCCTCTCTTCTCTCTCTCTCTCTTTCTCCCTCCCTCTCTCTCTGCTTTCTGATGCCATGTTCCCAGACACTTTCCTCCACCACACATTTCTACCATGATTTGAGGCCTGGAGGAATAGAGTCAGCTGTCTATGGACTGAGACCTGTGAAACCATGAACCCTAAATAAACTTTTCCTCCTCTAAAATTGTTCTTGTCAGGTCTTTTGGTCACAGTGGTGAAAAAGCTGACTAAAGCATACCTCAAGCCTAAATACAGCATTATCTTTTAGAACATTCTCTTACAAAACCACAGCATATCCAAGAAATTTAAAACTGACTGAACACTGTTAACACACAACCACATATCCCACATTTCCAACTGTTCCCTTTAAATCCTTTCTGACCCTGACCTAACCAAGACGCAGAGTGCATTTAGTTCGTCTCCTTTAATCTATAGTTTGGACCACCTGCTATGTAGCTAGGTTTACTTAGCTACGTCTAATTTTTTCCTTCACAATTAGATTCAGGTTAAATATTTTTCAAGAATACTAGACAAGTAATGGTATGTGTCAGTAACGCATCAGCTGGCACTTAATTTATTTGTTCTATTATTGAGGATATGAAGTTTAAATATTAAAGTTCCTCAGATCTCTCCATTTTGATGATCTCTTCCCCTCTATAATTAGAAGAAATCTGTGGGATGATAGTTTGACATGATGTGGACATGATATTCCCCAAAAACCTTTCACCCAATCATAGTGGGACAAGCCCATAAATAGTGACTTACCATTCACTGATGGTCTTGAATTATTTCTTATGGAGTTGAAAAATAGATATTTATCTAATTCTATCATTCATCTATTAGCTGAACATTCTTCAAAAAGCTGCTTTTCTTTTATTGTATTCTACTCAACATAGCCATGGAATTTTTGTATGCATCAAGATTCCCAAGTATACCTAATATAATTATTACTAGTAGTTAAATCAACACTTTCTATAGCCATCACAATCATACTATTATTTTGCATCAAAGTGAATTAAAATAGATTAATGAACCACTCAGATAATTATCATTCCATCTATATGGTAGCAGGAAGTCATGTTTCATTAAATACCTTTTGTATTTAAAACCCTAAATAAAACGAGTCCCCCAAACAAAACCAGAAACATCAATTCAAATTACCAAATTTCCAAAGTCATCACAAACAAAACTACCACAGATTGAAAGTTATTTACATATTAAATGTAAAGGAATTATAGTAGGCCCAGTAAACATGAATTCACTTTCCAGTCTTCAAAAATTTTTTTTAGTTTTTTTTAATAATATTTTTTTTGAACAACCATACAAGTTTTTAACAAAATAATATAAAATGTGTATAGATTCTGTATATTACAATTACCCCCAGGAGTGCCCACCCCAATAAACCACCCTTATTCCTCCCTTCTCCTTCCCCCCACATCTCTAAAAAAGGATTATGTTGTATAGCATTATATCTTATCTGGATTTAACACATGATAATAGAATTAGATAACAGAATTAGAAACAATGATATTGCAGCCTTTGAAGGTAAATGGATGGCTATGGAAGAAATCATGCTGAGTAAAATCAGCTTAACCCAGAGAATTAATGGTCGATTGTCTCCACTCATCTGTGGAGGTTGGGACTAGACCCTGGCCAGTGAGAAAGTTGGTCTATTATCATGTGTTAAATCCAGTCTTCAAATTTTAAATGCACTCTTTGCTAAAAATTTAACTGTACCTACCAGCATCACCTCCATCTTGACCAGAGCAGGTTTCAGCCAATAAATTTGCATTCATATTCCTTTCACCATCTGGCCCTGAGAGTAGAGCACCATCCAAATCTGAAAATGACATGCAGAATAATTTACTGACAAGTCACACCTTAGCTACTACCCAAAGCAGCACTTCCTTATGCAGACTAAGTAAAAGGGGTCATCTGAAAGTATTACATAACATGTGATGAACACTATAAGGTGCAGATGCTAAATCAGAACAAAATGAAGTTAAGTTTCAGGAGAATGAGGACTGTGTATTTTTTACTGTTGTCCTTTCTAAACACATGCTCTCCAAATTATTGTTGAATAAATATACCTAATAAATGCTAACATGTACCTGATGTTTTTGACTTATTCAAAATTCTTGGAAAAGTAATGCCAGAAATCATGTTAAGGATGCCGATATTTTCAGTCAAATACTACTCGTTCAATCCAAGAATGAGGTGATAGAAGAATATACCTAAAAAAATTTAAGAATTGATGCCAAGATTCAGACACAGTTCTCAAGCACAAGCACATGTGCACACTGAAAACAGCAGGTACAGCGTGCAATGAGCTTTAGAGTCAAGGTGAATTAGGTGCTAATCCTAGCTATTATTGCCTATGTGACCATTTGCCTCAGTTTCCTCATTTAAATCCACTGTATCAGTCGGGTGTGATGGTGCAACACCTGTAATCCTAGCAGCTTGAAAGGCTGAGACATTACGATTGCAAGGTCAGAGCCAGCCTCTGCAACCTAGGCCCTGAGCAACTTAGCCAGACACTGTCTCAAAAAAATAAATAAAAAGGGCTAGGGATATGGTTCAATGGTTAAACACCCTGGGGGTTCAATCCCTGGTACCAAAAAACAATACACAATCTATTATATCATAAACTTGACATAGAATTTAACTGGGTAATACAAGATAGTTATTATAGTGTTTGACATCCAAATGATACCTGCCTACTATTCATACTAATAAGTACAAAATATATAAAACAGATTGGTGCTGTTTCCGTTGGTTCAAAAGTGGAAGAGGAAAATTAAACCTAGAATAGTAGAGAACAATTTCAGAGAAGAGGTGATTCTTAAAAGCTAATCTTAATATATGGAAAAGATGTAAGAGAAGCAGCATAAAATAAAAAAAGGGAAGATAAAGAGATGAATGCTTTGGCTGGAAATGTATAAATTTCCTTCAAATCTGTTCAATTCCATTTCCTTCAGGACTTTTGCATTTAGTCAACTAGTGAAATGGGTTTCCGGTCTCCTTTCTTCCAAATGATAGTGTTCACAATTCTTCTTGTTTCCCAGATTAATATATTTTATGTTCCTAAAACAAGTCTTTAAGCATTTTTGATGATTCACTATAGCTTTTAGGATGAACTTCAAACCTTTCAGTGTAATATTCAATCTCCTGATTTTGACTGTAGCATCATTCCAACTGCCCCAAACCCTCCTCTACTTTCTAAAATGACTTAGGTGTCTGAAAACATTTTTAAAATGTCCCTGGTAAAACATCTCCCCTACACCTCCCAAACAAGACTGAATTAAGCTTTGCTATTAACTATCCTTAACCACTCTGCACCCAAGATTAAAAAATAACCCCAAATTTTAAAAAATGTACATAAGCAGATACTAAAAAATATTTAGTGGGCAAATCAATTACCGTATAATGGATCACTATATAGCAATGATTCTAGTGTACAGTTATAAAGCCCAAAATCATCAAGCAAATTTGGTTCTGAACTACTGAGAGCCTAGTAGGATTACAAGATTGCAAAACAGTAGTATAAAATGACCTTAAGCATTTTGATGTTTATTTTAAAAGGATAGAAGGATTTTTTATTTTTTATTGAGAAATTTATTTGTTGAACAATCATACAAGTTTTAAACAAAATAATATAAAATGTATACAGATTCTGAAGATTAGATTTACCAAGAGTGCCCCCCCAATTACCCACCCTTATCCCTCCCTTCCCCTTCCCACAACATCTCTAAAAATGTATTAGGTTGTACAACCTTACACCTTATCTGGATTTAACACATGATAATAGACCACCTTTCTCAATGGCCAGGGTCTAGTTCCAGCCTCTTCAGATGAGTGAGGACATTCGACCCTTGGTTCTCTGGTTTATGCTGATTTTACTCAGCATAATTGATAGAAGGATTTTTAAAAGGAACTCATTTGCCTTAAAAATTACTCTTTGTAGGGATTAGGAGTATAGCACAGTGGGACAGTGTTTGTTAGCATATGCAAGGCTGTGGGTTGGATCCCCTGGTACACCACACCTACACCCACTATATGTGTGTTTCTATGAGACTTATGAATGAATTAAAAGGAGGGCAAAAGATTAGGGAGACCAGTAAAAAAGCTTTTTTTTTTTTTAAACAGCTGAGGGATGAATGGCAAAGAAAGTAAGTGGATGAATGATACTTGCAGAGCTAGGAGTGGGCTTGGTGGCAGACTGACTGAATACTGGGGCAAAGGGTTAGTAACCAGAGAAATTTCTAGTATATACTAATGGTGTCAAAGTGGACCAGGGGGAAGGGAAGATGAGCAATGTTTTATCAGGAATATAATTAAAGTCTGATATACTTTGAGAGTGGAGTTATGCTTTGTGGGAGGTGACAAAGGGGTAAGTTTGGTTCTGTCTGGCAATGAATTCCAGTTCTCAAACAAGTCATTTTGCCTCTCAAATGGAGTAGTTCTTAAGAGTCCTTATATCAGCATCATCAGGAAATTTGCTGCAAGTACAAATTGTCAGGCCCCACTTTAGACCTACTGAATCATATACTTTGGAGGTGGGACCAAGCAATCTGTATCTTGGGTGTAAGCCTGCCAACTGAGTCTGATGCTTACTAAAGTTTGTGTGAACAGCACACGCTCATAATCCCTGTGCCTCCAGAAGCTGGGGAGGGAAGATCAAGGACAGTCTGGACAATTTAGACCCTATCAAAAAAAAAAAAAAAAAAAAAAGATCAAAAGGGCTGAGGTTGTAACTCAGAGGTAGAAAAAGCTTTGGCTCAACCCCCAGTATTGCTAAATAAACAAAGCTAAGAACAGTTTTACTGTAAAAATGGGAGGAAAAGGGGCTGGAGTGGTGGCTCAATGGTTACAGCGCTTGCCTGGCATGCATG
This sequence comes from Aplodontia rufa, assembly GCA_004027875.1. NCBI lineage: Eukaryota > Metazoa > Chordata > Mammalia > Rodentia > Aplodontiidae > Aplodontia > Aplodontia rufa. The sequence goes on along the minus strand of PVKS010020497.1, from coordinate 7,596 downwards.
AGTACATGAGTTTGAACCCCAGCATCACCTACACAATGAAGTGTCAGAATAACGAAAGCCACATGAAAAACTAAATAAAATCGATTCTTCTTTCTCTCACTGTTCCTCTCTCTTCAACAAAAAAAAAAGGAGGGGAGGAAAAGCTTAAGGGTCACTCCACTCTATTATTTTTGTTAATTTCAGTTTTCCAATCATAGCAATTTGGTAACAAAGGCTATAAATCTGGTGCATGAGCTAGAAATAAAAATTTTGTCAGTCTACAGATGGGAAATAAAACTGAGAAGCAAACAGAAGAGACCATGAAAAAAACTCTGATCAAGTATACTGAAGAATCTAGCATTTAATGAAAAAACTTTCAAGGTAAAGGTAGTCTATTTTGTCAGTGCTGCCCAGAATAAGAAAAAGACTGAAAACATTAGTGAGGCAGCAACTCAAAAGAATAAGAAAATAAGAAATGGCCAGGGTTATGAATAGAAGACCAATTAATAAATAAAAATTAGATAATCTTTTGAGATATCTGCTATGAAAGGGAAGAGAAACAGTAAGAATTTATTTTTATACCTTGGCATGGGAGAGCACACCTGTAATTTCAGTGACTTGGGAGACTAAGGCAAGAAGATTATATTTGAGATAGGCCTCACCCACTTACTGAGACCCTACCTCAAAATAAAAAATAAAAAGGACTAGTGATATTCCTTGATGGTAAAGTGCCCCTGGGTTCAACACCCAGATATGAAAAGGAAAAAAGAAGAAAAGAAAAAAAGGATTTTTTTCAGAAGATGAAAGCAAACATTTAAATACTGACAGAAGTCACTAAGAAAGGGAGAAATTAAAGATACTAAAGTTATGCCAGCAAAAAGGAATTATTGATTATATATTAGATTGTGTTAAGAGGCCATTTCTTACTACAATTCTGCCAGCAGGTTTAAACACAGGACCCTTTTATTCATGTAACCTTTTTTATGATTTCCTGACATTTTTCCAACTAGTTCATAAAAGAGGCATTTTCTGGGACTGGAGTGGTGGCTCAGCAGTTACAGCGCTTACCTTATATGCAAGTTGTGGGTTCTAACCCCAGCACAATGTACAAAGTGTTGGAGCAACAAAAGCCACAGGAAAAACTAAATAAAATTGATTCTCCTTTTCTCTCAAAAAAAAAAAAAAAGGCATTTTCTATCCCCCACCCTAAAGTACTAAAGATTTAATTTGTGCTCTTTAATCCTGCACAGATTAAGTACAGAACTCATCACAGCCAAAAGCTTACTAAAGCAAATACAGTCTTACTGTGCACAATATCCCCCACTTCAATAACAAAATAATACACATGCTACAGATATTAAATTATATCTTTGGAAATAGATATAATATTTCAAGGATTTGGATCTTGATATCAAAAACAAATCTCAAAATAGGTGAGCTCCTGCAAATTGACAATAAGTTTTCATTAACATGGTGATTGACTTAGGAATCAAATACATAGATCCTTGTTGTAACCTTACTCAAAACCAGCCAAAGCATCAAGCAAATTATTAGTTATGCCAATGCCAGTGGGTCAGAAATCAGGAAACCGCAATGATTTACTTGACACAGGAATGAAGCTTGCTTCAGTAACTGGTGGTCATTACCTTTCTTTTTATAATTACAGGATTGCAAAATAAACTCTTACACACCTGCATTCTAGGATGGTCAAAACCCTGCTATGGAAATACTTCAATCTGTTCAAACTTAGTTTAAAAAGTATGGGTGGGGGACTAATATTTCTTTGCAAACAACAAAAGATCTTTCTGAATACCTGTTTAAAAACAGTTTCATGGGTTGTCAGCTATTTTTGAAATAGGAGCAGGTATAGAAGAATGTCTTCTTCCAGTAAACAGATAACAGCAGCCCCTCAAAACAAAACTAATTTCTTACATGCAGTAGTATGTTTTCTTATTTAAGTTTCACTACTTCTCTATGTATTAGTAAGCATATTTTATCTTCAACTTTACTAATGAGGACACTAAGGTCAAATGATGTTAAGTAATAAGGTAGTTGCAGAGCTCTACCACTAATTAACTTTATTACACTACCTCCTGGTTTACTAGAAGCACCAACTCTTTGCATCTGGCACACAGCAGGGAATCAGAAAAACTGTAATTTGTAATCCTGGGCGTTTTCAAACCAGCTTTGTCAGTGATACTTGATATACTTTTCTACTAAATAAACATAACTAAACCTTTACTCTATGCTAAACCAGAATACATTCTTAGTAGTTCCCTGTAGGTAATTCATAAAACCATCTCTAAAATCTTAAAGGTATCAAAGCTACTGGTTTTCATTGTTCTTTAAAAATCACACATTTTTGTGCAACCTCCTCTTTAGAATTCAAATATTTTATATTTCAAATTACTCATGTATTGTAATTTGTAAAAACTGGTTATCATATTTATGGTTTAAAAATGTGACTAACAAGCAATGGAAACAGAAAGAACAAGAGAATTAAAAACTGGTATAAATTTCAGCCTAATAAAACATGTGTATATAACTTCTCTTCAGAGAAAACAGTATTTCCCTACCTCACAAAGCTGCAATGAGAAGTGACATTAGCAAATGAAAATATAAAGTAAGTAACTGTATGAAGTGCAATATAAAGCAAACTACCTAATTATTAAGTGATATTAATTTTGGTAACTGTGGTCAAAGTAGGCATCCCTTGGACCACAATGGGTTAGCAACCCTTCTGAATCTGGGAAGCAAATCTAGTACAGCACCTGCCTTCGAATGCTAAATTAAATAAGACCAGGATGAAAGAAGGTCTCCCTGACCATTTGCTTCCGGTTCTCAAGTGTTCTCAAAATTCTATGCATGACACTGGTACAAACTAATTCAGATTTTCTTAGAATACAAATACTTTTGAAAAAAGAATGAAACATGACAAGATACCAGAAACGGATATATATTAAGAGTCTCACTGTGATCTAGTCAACTTTCATTTTTATAACTACACACCAGAATCAATTTCTCTTCTCTGCAGACAGATTCAGAGCTGTCTTATTAATAAACATGTACAGATTCTTTCCTTAATTCATTTTTCTCCTTTCAAGCAAATTCAGTTGCAAATGGATGATATATACGTATACACACACATAGTACCCTTGACAAGTTTCTGTAGCACCCTAAAAACTTGCTATTTGTTTTTTTCTTCACTCTCAAACTCACTGACTCAAGTCATTGCCCCTTCTTAGACTGGGCTCCACTGAGTTTCTTCTTTGCACTATTTAGAAAAATAATTATTTCTGCCACAAATAGTCTCTAACAGGTCTCACCAGTTCATTCCCCAAATTCATGAACAATTCTCTTCAAAATGTTCAGTCCTAAATGCAAATATAAAACAGACCAAATCTCTAGTTAAAAACTCTTCATCAAAACTGGGGATATAGGTCCGTGGTAGAATGCTTTTGTAGCATACAAGAGGCCCTGGGTTCAATCCTAGCACCACAATCAAAATTCCTAACTCAGTCTGTAAAACAAAACTCACAATTTATTACCATGTTATACAGAGATAATTTCAACATAACCCTAATCTATCTCAGGTTGCTACTATAGCCCCTTCTATTCTTTTCCCACTTATTATAAGTTCTTACTACCCGGCAATGAATACCCCTTCTTCTTCTGGCAAATTTGCTACATAATACAAGATCCAACTCCATGTTTTTTCTATGAAGCTTTCTCCAACTCTTCTGAGCAGCTACGGGCCTCCTGTTGTACTCTCTGCCATAATTCTAAATCTTAACATTTATCACACTGCACTAGATATTTCTTTTTTCCTCTCTTTTCCTCTTCCTCGCGCCCCCCCCCACTCCTATTTTTCCAGTACTGGGAATTTAACCCAGGGGTGCTCTACAACTGGTCCCGAACTCTTTATTTACTTGATTGATTCATTTATTTTATAGTACTGTGTATCAAACCCAGACCTCACAGGTGCTAGGCAAGCATTCTACAACTGAGTTAACATCCCCAATCACCTCCAATCCTTTTATTTTTGAGACAGATTCTAAGTTGTTCAGGCTGGCCTCAAACATCAGTCCTCCTGCCCCTAGCCTACTGAGATCAGAGGCACGCAGCCAGCCCATCTCCCTCAGCTGCACCATACTTAAGTCATAAAACTACTCTTACAACTGATCCACATAAGTTTCTTCAGCTACCAGATCCAACTGACCACACATCCTCTATTCCCTGGAGTTTCTAATTTATGAGCAATAATCACCAATATAGCCATCTCTTGGGCCAAATGTAGCAGTCAGGGAAGGAAAACAACAAGAAGCAGAACAAAAATAAAGGAGGAGAATAAAGATGGCAAGCTACTTTTACCACCACCACCACTGACCTTTTCAAATTAAATATTGAAGATTCTTATTTAGAACATTTCATAGCACAATAACTATACTGGATATTTATTTTTAAAAATGAGCAATAAGTCTTCAAACTTTCAACAAGTTCCTAGTGAAAATAACATTTGGTTCATAACTCATCTTTTATAACCTATTCCACACCAAAAGGATGCCTGAAAGGTTTAGGTGAACATCTTGATTATCATAAGAGAAAGAAAAAGAATCCAGGTCCATAAATCTACTATATATGAAACCCTTCCATTTAATAATTTAAAAAAAGGAATGCAAAATTTCTCATATTTTAAAAAACTAGTAACTACAATGGGGTATTGTAGCACCTTATAATCAAAACATTAATGTTTCTGCAAACAACATGAACATTCACATTTAAGAAAATATGCTTAAAAATACATAAATAGCTAGTTTTTACTGTTAAGATGCATTAAGAAAAAAGCTTTGGGTTTTTAGAGTCTTTATAATTTCAGAATCATGAGGTGTTAGTTTTATTTCTTTCCTAATACACAGGTAGTTTGGGATACACTTGAGGCTAGTTAGTGGCAGAACTGAGCCTAAACCCAAGTTTCCTTGACCTAAGTTCCATGCTTTTTCTTTTTTAAAAAACATATTTTAAACATTTCACACACTAAATTATATGGCATAGTCGAGATAGTTGGAGGTCTCAAATCAGATGGCCGATGTCAGGAGTGGTGGCAAACACCTGTAATCCCAGGGACTCTGGGAGTCTGAGACAGAAGGATCACAAATTCAAGGTCAGCCTCAGCAATTTAGCTACATTTTCCCATCAAAAGTGTAGGTCGGGGCTGGAGTAGGGGCTCAGTGGTTACAGCACTTGCCTGGCATGCACAAAGATCCAGTTCTGAACTCCAGCATCACATACACAACACTGTCGGAGCAACAAAAACAGATGAAAAACTAAATAAAATTGATTCTCTCACTGCCCCTTATCTCTCTTTAAAACAAAACAACAACAAAAGTGCAGGTCAGAGAAAGGAACTTTCAGATTTAAAAGAACTCAAGCTTTCAATCAAGTAAAATCACTTTACATATGAATACTTGTGCTGCATTGGGGCAAAAAAAAAAATCAACCATCTACATGGAACTATATCAACTTCTGTCAACGATCAATTACTGTATAAATAATCTACTGCTGCACTTACTAGAAAACACTCAAGGAAATGGTGCTTAGTGTCAACTTTATAAAAACCCCACTGGAGAAATTCCTTTCACAAGTTAGTACCAGAAAAATCTGCCATCCTGAAGAACTATTATGCTTCTTCCTTTTGAGAAAGACTGCTTAATGTCTTAGAACCAATTAAAAACTTAACTAGGGCAATCATATGTTTACCTAGCACTAGCATTCTTTTAACTTCTTTACTAATATTTACTTGTATTTTGCTAATTTGTTTCTGTCATTACAAAATCTTGTGTTCTAATAAATCAAAAATGATCTAAAGTGAATCTCGGTAGTTAAAAATCATATGCTAGCTGGTTCTTCAAGATTAAAAAAAAAAATATATATATATATATATAATCTGAATAAGATCCCTGCTAGCTGTGGTACACCTTTTCTTAATCTTGATAAGACCCACAAACAGCAGTTTCAACATTACACAGGAAAAAGACAACACTATTACTAGAGCTATGGTTTACAAACTAGAAGACTTAAGGCCCTGAGAAGTCACAGTTCCTTCCAAAGTATCCACAAAACCATTTACGCCATGCTTTTTTTGTAGACTGAATTATTCACTATCACTTTTCGGATGTTTTCAGTAGAACTTAATATTTTCATTTAAAAGCATTTATTTAAAGCACAACAAATGGTGCATGTGTTCACAGAAAGCTTTGAAGTTAGAAGGTACTGTTTTTTAAAAGGCAAGTCGCCACTATTTCACTGGTTAATCACAAGGTTTTAATGTGAGACAGTCCTAAATACGAAACCTGCTCTCTCTACTTTTGCTAGCAGAAATGACGCTGGGAAATACCTTAACCTAGGTAAACAAAGGCCCAATGTGTTCCATATTGTTCAGAATTTGCATGGAAACAAAAGTCAATTTCCTGTGGAAGGAACAGCACTTAGCCTAGGAAAACAGGACTTCTGGGGAATTTTTTTATATGTCTAACATCTGACGGATTATTGGGTAGATAGATTAGTGGGATCAGAAGTTGGTTTCAAATTACACTACTGAAAAAAAGGGAGAATAAGAAAGTTAAGGAGAAGCAAATTTTGGCTCAATATAAAATAATTTCCTAATTATGGTCATCCTATTTTCTAATAGGATGCTTTTAAGAAGGTAATCATTACAAGCATTAAAAAAAAAAAAAAGACTGAGGCTATAAAGACCATCTACCTAACCTAGCATCTAGTAGGAAGCACAACAATGGAAAACATAAATAACCTGTCTTTCCCAACTTTAAGAGGGACTGAAATGACTCGGTAACTCTTGTGCTTTAATATTTATCATTTAATTATCATCATAATCCTTAAAAAAAAAAAAAAAGCACTATTTTTAAAGGACGAGGACAAGAGAACAACACTGAGCACTGAGGACAAGTTTAACTTAATCTGATAATGGTCACGTAGTGTATTAAGTGGCAAAGCTGATTTTCTAATCCATTATGCCTGACTCAGTTTAGGCTCTTTCACTGTCTCAGCAGATATTAAACTTCAGTCACAGTAGAATCACCTGTAGAACTTTAAAAGAATGACGCTCATTTTAACAATTGGAATGTAGCACACTGCTGATACAAATTTGAGTTTAAGCAAGTACAGATACCAAAGTGCCATCAATGATACAAGAATTATCTTTTATAATAAGATGTTAAGAATTAAAACAGCTTCCGCCCCAGGAGCCATTGGAGAGCAGTAGCCATGGCTCTGCGATACCCCATGGCCATGGGTCTCAACAAGGGCCACAAGGTGACCAAGAATGTGAGCAAGCCGAGGCACAGCTGCCACCGCGGGCGCCTCACACCAAGCACACCAAGTTTGTGTGGGACATGATACGAGAGTTGTAGAGTTGTGGCTTTGCCCCATGTGAGCGATGTGCCATGGAGCTACTCAAGGTCTAAGGACAAGTGGGCCCTCAAGTTCATCAAGAAAAGGGTGGGCACACACATCCGTGCCAAGAGGAAGCAGGAAGAGCTGAGCAACATCCTTGCCGCCATGAGGAAAGCAGCTGCCAAGGACTGAGCCCCTCAATAAAGC
>PVKS010020496.1:0-36708 GCA_004027875.1 Aplodontia rufa | reverse complement strand
GGGGATGTGGGTCTTGGAGAGTGAGGGTGGTTTTCAAAATGGATGCTCCCCTTCCCTGACTGCTCCCCCACCTTCTTCGGGGCTTCAGCCAGGCCTTCTGGTCCTGTTTCCACCCTTGATCTCTGCTGCTTCCGGGTGGAGCTGTTAGAGCTTGCTTTGCAGTCTCAAAGAGGTCTTGCCCTGCTCAGGCGGGCTGGACGTGCAGTAACTAGTTCGCAGATGTAGTACGGAGGCTTGCACCGCTCTCCGTCCTTGCAGTTCCCGCATCGCCTCCCCGGCGCAAACCGCTGCTCTGTGCTTATTAGGAAGCTCTTTCCAGTCACTGATCCTGCCGCCAGACAGAGCACAGGTCCGGGAGGTGTCCTCGCCAGTACGCTGTCTTTAAAGCTGTGCGGGATTTTCCCCCCCTGCAGAAGGGACTCTGGCAAGCGGGAATGTAGGCTGGAGAGTGCAAATGCCTGCCGGCGGGCCAGCCGGCGGGCACCACCGCGCGGGTGCGCGGGACAAAGAATCCCTGTTCGCTCGCTGGTAGGTTTCTATTCCCCAAAACCAATGCTGAGATCAGAACTGGTGATTCATAATGCCTTTTCCCAAAACGCACCTTATAAAACTGATGAGAAGCCGGAGATATCTTGATCAGTCACGGGGGTGCAATGGAAGCCTTTTGTCTTCAGAACGCCATCTTGGAAGCAGGAGTTTTAAAATCAAGCTGCTTGGTTTTTATTTTTGAAATTTGCTTTTCACTGATTAGAATTACTAGGCTTATACATTCTGATCAATTTTAAAATAATGGATTCCTACTTTGTTCTCTCTAAAGGTTGAATCTCAAATCATACACATATCCATTTAAGACAGAAGTAAACTTTTCTAAGTCTAAGGTTGAAAAACGCTTAAGTTCCTTTTGTTCTACAGGATAGATTTAAAAAGAGGTTTTCTCCCCACTACGGTTGTCTGAGAGGGAAACAACTTCACAGATTAAATCGTGCCTTCATTTAGATCTAAGAAGAAAGTTATGATAATTTGTCTCCATGGAGGCAGAGCACATCTCTGGGACTTAGGCTTTTGTTAGCTTGTTTGCTGGACTTTTTTCCATCTGCTCATTTGTTTTCCTTGATTTATTTATCTATCTATGAATAGATAATTATCCCCCACACTTTTTGTCCCGTTAATGTTAATGTTCTGTTTTTATCTGACTTGTTTTCCCTTGATTATTTTCTTATGGCAATCATCTTGCAAGAGGGTGGGTTTTTTTTTCATTTAATTATAATTTTCTTTATCATGCAAATTTCAAGATTAATAATGGCACAGGCAGATAAGAAAAACTCTCTTAAGAGTTTCTGTAGTTTTAAAACATAATGACACATTATTTAGACCAAATCATTCAATTCTTTTAAAGACACATTTGAAATCATTAGAAAGAGTTATCATTTTGATTTATTTTACAAAACACACACACAAAAGCAGAAGGATAGGTATTAATACCCAGAAGCCAGGTAGCAGTAAAGTTATGATCAAAATAGTCACAGTATTTCTCCAGTGATTTAAGACTTTAAAATTTTACTTAATTTGGTCTTTTTCTCCATGTTTGAGAAAAGTACTTTTGTTGTGTAAATAAGAACACAATGACTTCATGCCTATGTTTACCTTCTAAACATTTCAGACACTGAAATTGTAGTTCCTTGGAACTAAGTTTTTTAGGCTTTTTACATATAGAAAAACAGATTTCTGTGTGTCCAAAACTCAAATGGAACAATTTACACCTAGCGATAGAATGATCAAGGAATTATTTTTATTTAATTTTTTTACAGGAGAATATTTAGAAACCAATTGGAAGAGCCAATTTTTCAACATCAAAGTTGAGGAAGTTGAGATAAAAATTTGTTAAGAAGGTATTAAAGAAAAATGCCTATGCAGTTTATCTGTACTTCACCCTGTCCAGCATAGGGAATGTATCCTATTATTTAGGGTACATATTTTTATTTTTTTTATTATTTTTTTTCACATTTATTAGAAGTATATAGCGATACAGGATACAGATGAGGGGGAAACATTGTCAAAAAAGTAGCAATCAATGTGTATAAACTTTGTTAACCAGGGGTAATGCTAATGCATAGATAAGCTACTATGGGTACATATTTTTAATCTGCTTGCTGGAGCCGTGGCTTGACTCACTTCCTCTGCCTCACTCTTCTGCCAGGATGTTCAGCCTCACCTGGAGCCCCAAGGAATGGAGCCTGCCTTCTGTACTGTAAGACCTCTGAAACCCTGAGCCCGGAAATAAAATTTTCCTCCTAAAATTGTTCTTCTCAGATCTTTTTAGTAATAGCATTGGAAAGGCAAAATACTGTACAGTAGGATTATTGGCCATGAGTACACTGCCAATCCAATGAGACCTAGAGAAACTGAGTATGGTATAGATCTACAGTTTTATGATTAGATTGATTGATAGGGATTTTATTGAGGCATTTTGGGGTCATTGACAAGTGTAATCTTTATGAAAAGCCCTGTCATTCCTTTAACACTTAGTGACAAAGCATTGCTTCTCATGCGTCACTGGCATAATCTATCCTACTGAAAATTAATCTTTTATTTCTTCAAGTTTTCTTCTTTTCTTTATCTGCTGCTGTCAGAAAATCAACTTCAATATTGGCTTCTAAGAACTGAATAAAACATTGTGTTATGAATCTTTGCATGCTAACTTTTTCTGGTTTAATAAATTCTCATCTTTTCCTAATTCACTTCTTTTCATTTTTATTATACCATAATATATGGCTCTATATAAGTATGCTAAATTATTTGAATAAATAAAACATATTAAAACAGAACAATATTTTGATAACTAAGCTGAAACATTTGAATTAAAAATAAATTAATTATCCAAATGTTAAAAAGTCAAGGCTTTTGACTCAATCAACTATGTAGATTTTCTAAATAATAATTTTTGGGGGGATTTTATATACCTAAGAGAAGTGTAAGGATTAAAAAAGGTGTATGGATTTTGTGTCCTACAGAATCTGAAAGTTTGATGACCATGATAGTTTGGCTTAATATAGTACATGCAAGAAAATATTGATTAACTTAAGCCAATACATTAGATGAAATGTTCTCATGAATTAAAGAAAAAAAACTCACCTGCATTTATTGTAGCTCTTTATGACTTTACAGTTATAGTACTGGTTGAATATTTCACTAGTTCTGTGAAAAGTAAATTTTATATTCTATTCCCAGAATAGAACTATTTATTGATTTCCTAGCAAATTATACACATTTCTGAAATAATAAATATGTTATGATAGAGGCTGGTAGAAATGAAGGAGATAAGCAATCAAATGCACATGTGAGGCATCTCATAAATACATATTTTCATTACATAAATATTCACACTGTAGGATAATATTTCAAACCACTGGCAAGTAGAAGATGAGGGTTAGCAAGAGTCCCTAAGGATAACAGGAGGGTTAATAACTATTTTTTTTTTTTACTTTGGGGAGATCTGTTATTACTCTCAATACCTCTACTGACTGACTGATTCTGTATCACAGATGAATCTTGAACAGCATTATAAGAATTTTTTTGGGTACCCACAAAAAATCATCTCCCTCACTTGGTCTTTTATTCCCAAATTTTTAATATATATTAGACAGTGGAGCCTCAAGTTTTTTAAAGAAAAGTAGGATAAAAAGTATATGATAAAACATCAAATATAGATAGTTGCTACTATATAGTGAAAATAAATAATTGTTTCAATCCTCTTAGGAGACATGATGAAGCATGATTTCTTATAACAACCAAAGTCAATTCATTGTCCCTTCATAATTGAAAGTTCAGTGAATAGGCTTCTAAATCAGAGTGCCTGCCTATTTTTGTTTGTCTTATTTGCTTTAATTTTATCTGAATTGATTTTTAAAATGCTAAATTACATATTCCATATTTAAATCATTTTGAATGGGCTATCTTTGAGAATTTCACCAATTATGACTTCTCCAAAAATTTCAAAGCCTCAATACAATAAAACATGCAACAGAAAATCTTGCTTAGCACGTTTTTCTCTTTGAATGTAAATTGAATGGGTCAAATTTTATGGCCTAATTTGATTTTTCCACGCTCTTATAGACACAGTCACAGTCTCAAAGGGGTTTCATCACATTGAATTAATGCAAACCAAAGTGCTTTAAATGATAGGCATGGAAGAAGTCCTACTTCAGAAAAAAAGATAGCATTTTCAATAAAAGGATTCTACTTTTTTTGCTTAGTATGTTCACAGAGAGACAAATAGTAGGCTTTTGGCATTACACCTCAAGGTCTTAAAGTCAAAAGCTCCATTCTTGTTCAGTGATAGGTTTTAAAATGAAAGAAGAGGATTTTGGTTTTCAATGACAACTGTCATAGGATATTAAAGGGCCTTGAAAATCCAGAGATAGGCACCCTTGCCTGTCTTGTAGCATAACACAACTTGTGTCAGATCTAATAATTCGGTCTGTAGCTCAAGGCCTTGTGACTACTGTCAGAAGGATTCCTGTTCAAATCTTTAAAAACAAGAATACCTACAGCCTGGTTAGTACCAGGTAGAATTTAAAAAACAAAACAACAAAAAACAAAACAAACAAACAAAAAAAAACCCCCTGCAATATTAGAACAAAAAGTGAAGGTGTTTACAAAGCAAATACCAGGATAATGGATACTTAAGTGAGGCTAGGCAGAGACAGATCAGTTAGATCAAGGATAGATAACTACCTGTAAACATTTTTCTTTTTTCTATTTTTATATGGAACTTTTTCATGTTAATGAGATAGTGAGTTATTTCTTCTAATAATTAATTACGAACTAATCATCATCTATGCATTTCCAAATAATGCAATAATCAATAACAGGTTATTTTAGGCAGTTCAAAATATGCTTTCAGGCATCTACTTTATCCTATTTATAACATCACAACATTATTTCACATATGTTTGTGAATGAATGCATATAAACATTAGGTTACAATTGGCAATATAATTTATTTATTCTTCCATGAACCAATTCCAAGAATTTTGTTCTTTCTTCTTTTCTTCTTCTTTTTAAAGAGGTACATGCCATAGTAACTTGTCCTACTGAAATCTGTGGTTGTTAAATGTTATGAATTTTTGTCTCAGGGAATATTCACTTTACCTTCACCTTCAAATAACAGTTGTGACTAAATTACTTCAGACTAAAAATTTTTCCTTAGCACCTTGGAGGTATTATTTTATATGGTTTACTAAACCTCCTATTGTTTCTGATATAATTTTGTTCCTCATTCCTTTACAATAATTTACATCCCTCTCACACATACTTTTTAGCATTTTGCTTTTATCTTTGATGCATCAAAGTTTGACCAAACTGTAGTTAATGTGGGTTTTCTTTTACTGATTCTAATTTTGAACTCATGTCTTCTTTGTATTCTTGAAACTCTGTATACTTATTTTGTTAAGTACAGAATTTTGGCCTTTTTTCCTCTTTATTCCTTTAGAGCTCTTTAAAAGTATTGGAATATCTGAAACTATTTTCTGTTCTTTTCACTTTTATATCATATTTCTATCTCAGCTCCTGGACATGGAGGCAGATTGAACAGATGGGAAATACCACCCCCTGCAACACACCCCAGACATATACAAGTACTAGATGAAATATTTTAATGTATAGAAGAGAGCTCTCCATGTGCCTGAAGCAAAGAATAAACACACAGATAAACTGGTGGGTGCAAGTTGTAGCCACACATCACACAGCACTGACAAGTCTGCTTACAGATCCCAGTTCTCAAATGCTAATGCCTGCATCATCTGGCAATGATAGAATAGTAGAACAAAGAATGGTTCCCTACACTAAAAATCAGTTAGGGCCAGGCATGGCAGTGCACATCTGTAATCCCAGTGACTTAGGAAGCTGAGGAAGAAGGACTGCAAGTTCAAGGTCAGCCTCAGCAATTTAGCAAGGTCCTAAGCAACCTAGCAAGACCATGTCTTAAAATAAAAAGGGGCTGGGGATACAGCTCAGTAGTTAAGCATCCCTGGGATAAATTCCCAGTAAACAACACACACACACACACACACACACACAAAATAGAGAGAGAATAAAAAAAGAAAAAAATCAGTATGTTAACCATAGACAGAAGTTATGTAACATATATGTTAAAATAGCTTTTTCAAATCTACTATTGCAAAACTTAGTCATTGTTCTGAGAATTTATGACTTACACACTGCAAAACTCATGCACTAAGAAGAAAATACTTAAACTGGCATATAATCATCGAAAAATCATAAAACTGTCTATAATCAAGGTTCTTTAAGCTAAGAATCCTGATAGGTATCTCTCACAAACAGGGAGCTAAAGGAAACAAATTTTAAAGCTATGAAATAGTGTACTTCTGAAAGTGAAGCCTAAGTTTTTATCACAAAGACAGTCTAAAAACTGCAGTGCCCGAATTCCAAAGCCAAGCAATTGTCCCATATACCCACAGGGATCCCAGGATGCCTTCACTTTGTTACCTAATTGCGGACACTGACACCATTACCTGGCGTTCCGAGTATCATGATCCTACTAGAACACACGTGAAGGTCTCCCATTTTCTTTGAAAATTAAAGAATCAGAGGCCTTAACTTACTTTGTTACTTCATTGACAGTACAACTCCCTTAGGTGGTGATAATTTACTGCAACTGCTTATTCTCATTTCTGTACTTTTAGAGGTGGCTGTCTTCTGACTCTATAAAATAAGAAGCATTTTGGAAAACACCCCCTGAGACTGATATTTGTACCAGGGAGTATCCATTTATTTGACTGAGAATTCTTTGAGAAAGGTGTGGAGCAAGTCTTAGCACCCAGTGAGATCTTATATCCTGAGTGCCCAAAGATTTCTGTTCTTTTTCTTCCAATTTCTGTTTATGACCCCTTCAGTTTTTGATTGAACATATCTCTATTATATAGTTTTTGATTGAACATATCTCTATTATATATTTTGGAAGAACAGCAAGAAGCAACACTAAATATTCTGGGTTTTTCTAATCCCTTCCCTTTAGAGCAACATATAGGCTTTCTCTATGGCATCTATTCTGACTTTCAAGTTATTTGAAGCGATATAATTATTTCTATAGCATGAAAAGACTTGCCAGTTTTCCAACATCTATATTTCTTCCTTAACAAGTCAATACTATATATTTTAGATATTTCCCACAGAGTCAACTTTTAGATAAAACAAAAGTCTTATTTTGGTATGGTAAAAGTGAAGTTGCCATAACAAAAAGATGCAAAGTACAGTAAGGTAACCTAAGTATGAAAGTTTACACCTCTCTCTTTCTCTTCCAATACAGGTGATTAAACCCAGGGGCTACACATGCTAGACAAGTACCAATGAGCTATGTCCTGGAGCTTTTTTGTTAATATATATTTTTATTGGTGCATTATAGTTTTACATAATATTGGAATTAGTTGTTCACATATTCCTAGATGCACAGAATTCAACAATACAATTTGTTCAATATCTGCCCCCCCCAACATACATATCTCTACCTCCCTCTTCCTTTCCCCTGATCCCTTGCCTTTCTTCTGGGTCCTATATTGTTCCTAAAAAAACCCAAATACAGTGACATAATTCTTACACCCATGAAGAACATTTTATTTATATATATACATATATATATATATATGTATATATATATTTCCAATATATCCCCTTCACCTCACTTCTTATCATCCCTTGTTATTCTTCAAAATATTTTACAATGTATCCCAGAGTTTTTTAAAGTTTTATTTGGAGGTAAGATCATTTCTAAATTGCCCAGGCTAGCCCCAAATTGTGATCCTCCTGCCTCAGTTGTCAAGTTTCTGGGATTTACACGTGTGCTCCACCTATAGCAGGCTATGCTTTTCTCTGTTAAAACAAGTGAGTGCTCCAGTTTGCTAGTCCCTTTGTTCCACACTGTAATTCAGAGATCCAGGTTCCTTAAGTCTTTTTTTTTTTTTAACTGTTTTCAAGGTGCTCACAACTGTCCATACTAGGTGATTCCTAATATCTAGATTCATACTGTACTGTTATAAGGACAAACCTAAAAGTGTGCATCACTTTCTATTGATTGCAAAATTCAGCTACATGGTTGTAACTAACTGAAAGGAAAGCTGAAATATATTGTCTGCAGCTCAGCCGTCATGTTCCTGCTGAAATTCATGGCTCTATCAATAAAAGGTAAAAGGGGAGAATGGATAGTGGAGGACATTTAACTTTCTCTACCCAAGATCCAAGGAAATAGAGTGTTCATGAATTGCATTTAGAATGTGCTTAAATTTTTGAAATAAATAAAAAGATACAGAACCTAAAAAAGTAGACTCAGGAAACTAATTATCCAATATGGAAGAAAAAAAGAATAGAATCCAATATGAGAAAAAATAAGAGAAGGCTTAGAAGTGTAAACATAAGACACTTCAGGTTAAAACAGACTTTCAATAAAAAAGTTAAACAAAACTAATGGCGGTGGCTTGAGCGGTGGCTGAGTGATTGGGGCACTTGTTTGGCATCCGTGGGATTCATACCCCAGCACCACATACACAACTAAGTGTTGGAGAAACAAAGGCCAGATTAAAAAAAAAAATAAAGATGATTCTTTCTCTACCCCCTACTCTTTAAAAAATAGAAAATAAGGATATGAATTTATGAAGTGCTTACTACTCTCAGTCATAATTTTAAATAGTGTACAAAGGTATCTGGTTAGGATAGAGTAGATCTGTAACTGTTAAAAAGATATATGAATAAATTGAAAATCACGTAGAATAAAGCACAAAGAGTACAAGAGACAGAAAATAAAGGGGATATGAAAATGGAATTGAAAGTGGCAGCTGGGTGCAGTGGCACATGCCCGTAATCCTAGTGACACAGGAGGCTGAACCAGGAGGATCACAAGTTCAAAGCCAGCCTCAGCAGCTTAGTGAGGCCCTGAGCAATTATGTGAGAAAAAAATAAAATGGGCTTCTTATGTGGCTGTGTGGTTACGTGCCCTGGATACATTCTTTGGTACCAAAAATAAACAAAAATAAAAATAAAATGGCAGTATATTTCAAAGAGGGACTCTGAATAAGGATGCTAATGAGGTTAAAAATAATAATTAAAAAAGATAATGTCCAGAAATTACTGGAGACATAAGCCACCAATATGAAATGAAAATTGAATTCTGAACATTAAAATGCAGTTAATATCATCATTTTATGTCTGTGTCTTTGTGCAGTCTGTGTTCAGATTTCTGAGTTATTATTAATAAACTATGTAAATACATTAATTCTTCTATTTTGTCCATGTGTTAAATTCTGCATTTGGTACTTGCAAGCACTTTACTTGGTTCTTTTACGTAATTACTCATTCCTATTTGGGAATATTATACCTTCTTTCACTTCACAAAATATCTTGAATATATTTTACTAAAATATTTCTTGTTCTTCAAATTAACTGTTCTATATAGTGTACGTATGTTGCTGTTAATATATTATGCCTATTCCATGATATTATTTTATTTTTCCCCATTCTTTGCTTTCCTAACCTCCAATCATTCTTTATTAGATGTTTCTATGCAATTACTGACAATGATCAGATTTATTTCAGAAAATAATTTATAACATAATGTTTTACATTTTTAAAATAAATGTCACATGTCCTCCATATATTAGCTTAGATCAGTACATCATAAATAAACAAAATCGTATTAGGCCCCAAGGGACAACAGATTTCAGCATTATTCACATCTGATAAATAACAAAGTACTCAGAAATTTAACAATTCAAGAATAACTACCAGATAAAAGAGCTATCCTTTAAAATTCATTCTAACACTTTAAAAAATAGTATTAAAATTCAGTGACTGGTGCATTTAATTGTGGGCGTACCAGAAAACTATGCCTCTTGAAGGTAACAATCACCTCTTTGATAAAAATTCTAGTACTAATTCCATCTTCTTTCTTATTGGTCTCCTTTGCTGGCTGCTCTTCAAACTCTTATCCTCTGATTTTTCCCAAGCATGAAGTTCATTCTGTTTTCTTTCCCTTGCCAATTTCAACTACTTTTAGTACTTCAACTGTCATTTTTATGTAAATGATTGCCAAATATACATTTCTAGTCACAATTTCATTATTGAGTTCCTGGTGTGCATTTTAAACTTTCCTTTAAGAATTTTAATATGTTTACCTCAATTAACATAAAATCCATCATGTGGCAAAACACACTATTTCTATCTCTGAGAAATACATCCGGTTGCTTCATGTTCTGCCTTACCATTTCCATTACGGGCCACACTGCTCTGCTCTTGGTCAATCATGAATTCATTTATTCATCAAATATATATTTAATAGCTCCTATCAAAAAGGTACTGAAGATGAAATGAATATGAGATATGTTATTAATTAGTTTTCAATCACTATAATGAAATGTCTACAATAATTAACTTATTAAGGGAAAAAGATTATTTTGGCTCACAATTTTGGAAGTTCCAATCCAAGATTGTCAGGCCCATTGCTCTGGGCCTCTGGTGGGTTATGCTGGATGGCAATGGCAGGGAGTATGTGGCAGAGCAATTTATTCTCCTCGTGGCCAGGATACAAAGAAGAAAGAGGAACAGACCAGATTCCCACAGCCCCTGTCAAGGCATATCCCTGATGACCCAAGAACCATTCACAAAACTCCTCCTGGTAGGTAGCACGACCCTCGGGGTAAGCATTTAACTCACAAGATCTTTGGGGTACGTTCAAGATCCAGGTGATAGGATAGTTAATATTCCCCTCTATGGAATTTAATACACATATCTGGCAAAATAATATCTTATGTAATTCTAGATCTTACATGTGTTTGACTCTGCATGGAAGTACATGCGTGTACTCTGTGTAGAAATGAAGACCGTGCCAGCATGGGAAATCCTGGGGGAGCTGCAGCCCTTTCAGAGATGCCATCTTTACAGTGACCACTTAAGCTAGGGTTGAAGGCCAGTTATAAAAGATCCCAGGAAATCTGTTTGTGGCAAAAGAGAAAGTAGGCACAAAGGTTTAACACAAGACAAAGCCTTTTATTCTGCCCTAGGAACAGAAAGAAGGCCAAATTGGCTGGAGTGAGAGAAAGAACGCCCTGAAATATGTTGGGAAATTTGGCATGGTCCAGGGCACGAAAACCTGGGAGGGACATTATGGATTTAGTTCTAAGTACAAAAAGAAATATTCCCTGGAGACACAAATTTATGAATCATTATCACCTAAATCTTGGTAATAAGTAGAATTGCTTAAGGAAAGATTATAGATGTAGAATAATTGGCAGGGAAAAAGGGCCAGTGTCACAGCATAGGATCTCCCAGGGAAAAAAGGGGGAGGAGAGGGAGATCGTCATTAAAAGAGGATGACAGAATTTTACTAAAATGGTAAGAGTGTTTCAAGGACAAAGATTCAGCTAAATCTGATGTTATTAAGAGAAAGAATGAGGAAAAAGCTCAAAACACTGTCCTCTGTATTGACAAACAGTAGGACACTGATGAGCTTGGCAAAGAGAGAGGAAGATAACATTTAAAGTACCCAAATTTATAGGAATCCTTCTAAAATAATTTACTGTGTTCTTAAATCAGACAATCTGAATAAGCTGATCTTTTCCTAAAATCTCAATCATCATTAGGAAACCTCTTATTTTCTCTTATTTTACATTAATTCAACTCAATGTGGTGGGGGCATGTGGCTGTTTATCCCTACCTAATCTCTAGATGGAGAAGTGGGGGGTGATGGAGAGAGAGAGGGAGATGGCTATTTGAAATTTATTTGCTTTTAAACTTTTCCATCCCTTCTTTAACACTGAGTTACATAGCATGACTTGTTGCTGTCTCTGTTAGTATAGCTAAATAAATATATTTATTTTAATCAGATCATTCTGGATTGCAGTTGCATTTAATATTCATAACTTTGTGCAATTTGTTGAAATGAGAGGTCAAAGTGTGTTGTTGTTTGGTTAAGTTTCCATCCAACATGACTGTAGACGTAAAGTCTGTGAAAGCATCAGTAAAACCATAAAGTATCATGTAATTGTAGACACTGATATTGAGCTGAATATTTCTAATTCTTCCCTTCTTAAATAATTTACTCTATTTTCCCCTGAGCTAGAAATTTTGATGATGATTTTTGTTATGTTCAGTCTAAAATAGGAGTAAATGATTTTACACCAGAAACCTCTTTGTGTCAACTACAAAGGATAATTTGACCCATACCCTCCCCTACACTGATCTTAATAGTGTTATAGATCATCAAGTTTGCCTCAAAGTGACCTCTGAAATTGAGGGTTACTTTACTAAGGCTTTACTGAATGCTATGTAACAGGATTCACAAAATATGAGTGGCATTTGTGCCATTTCATTGCAGTATTATGTCTTCTCATTTAATTCCCAAGATGATACTGCAATAAAGAAGAAATAAGCTATAAAAGTGGCAGGTATTGCTGAAATACTGGTTTTTCTAATTCAAAATACCTGTCTCTTGGGCCCAGAAGCTTTGTAGTACAGTTTCCTATTCCAGAAAATAATTGCTCAATATTGCTAAAAGAGCAAAAGCAAATTACCTAAACAATTGTCAGAGTGGTACGTATAATGGTAGATTTTGTTCTCTTGTTTATTTGCATTAAATTTTTTACGTCACTGCTCCTAAGAAATGAATCTATTAAAGTGTAGAAATCTTATTATGAGCCACTATTTATGGATTTCAATTTTAATCAACTAAGGGAAATAAACACCTTCCAAATGACCTCGTAAATATGTAAATAACAAAGTAGACCAGAGTTAGAGTTCAGAGTGTCACCGAGTCAATAAGCCTTTTTTCTCAGTTTCCATCACTTCTTGTCTTTCCAGTATTAGAAATATCTTTACAGATTTGTGATGCAGATCAAAACATTCTAAGGCCTCAGTTTCCAAAATGGTTGAAGTTATTTATTTGCCTATAACACTATCAGGACTGCAGACAATAAACTGCAAAATATGGTGATAGTTTTGAAACTATTATTATAAGTAATATTTTGGGAGGGTAAATATATCTCTCAATCTAAATAAGTACAGTAATGTCTTAGCATAACCAGTTATACAAATGCAGAGTAATACACTATTGCTAAGAGAGCTAATATAACAGGGCACCTGGAAGGAAGGTTTTGCTTTTTTATTTTCAGTATGGTTTTCCTTACACTATTAGAGGATTTAGTGAAAGTTAAGTCTTGTAAATTTTTATCACAGTCGAGTTAATGTTTGGAGAAGGTCTAGAATCATATTTAAAAGTTTGTGAAGAAAGTATGAATGGTGGCCAATCTAATCTTAAGTTGTCCCTAAAACCCTAAGAAATGACTGTGGAGAGCTGGAGAGGTAGCTCAGTGGTTGAAGAGCTTGCTTGGCATGTGTGAGGACCCAGGTTCAAACCCCAGCACCAAATATACAATGAAGTTTCAGAGAAATAAGATCCAGATGAAAAACATTGATTCTCCCTTCTCCCTCTCCTCCTCTTTCTTGAAAGAAAGAATGAATGAACTGTGGAATCTGTGAATAATTTTATCAATTCTCTAGGGATCCAGCATGACCTGACTAAGCCATCTTTTCTCATAACCCCCATGACTGCCCTGAGTAACCATGATCAGTTCCTCACAGTTTCCTACAAACTATAAATAAATAAAACCAACAGACTGACATGTGGAGTGCTACCATCTCATCCATGGTGCTGTAAGCACCAGGAATGCCTCCAGCATCCTTGAGGATGGCATGGCATAAGCCAGGCCCACCCCAGCATAGATGGAGGTCTCTACTGTCCTGATCACTGGGAAAGGTCCCTACCTCTGACCCAAGACACAGGGACCCTCTGATCTTACTGTGGCCCTTGACCAAGGTTTTTAGGAAGTTCCCAATAGACTGCTTCCTGCACATTTCTAGATCTGTTTGCCTCTTTCTTTGGACTTCTACTTAGGGCAGTTAGTTCCTTTTGCATTGGATTTTCTCATAATAATCAGTGACTAGAAGGAAGCAGACCTTTATTTACCTGTTTTTTTGCTTTTAATAAGCAAAAGAAAAAATAAATGAAAAACTGCTAGGAATTGGGCAGGTGTCCAGACAATTTTCTGCTGCTATAACAGTCTGGGTAATATATAATAAAAGGAGTTTATCTGACTCATAGTTCTAGAGGCTAGGAAACCCAAGATCCAGGGGCTGTATCTGGTGAGGGCATACTTTCCAGGAAGACATCACAGGACAAGACAATGAGGGGGAATATGTGAGAAAGGGTCAGACTCTATTCTATAACAACCCACACTTCTGATGACAATGATTCATATGAACTCTACCTTCCTATCCTAATCACCTCTTTAAAAACCCACCTCTGAATGCTGTTGCTTTGAGGCTAAATTTCCAAAATGTTTAAGCTCTTCAGGACATGTTGAGAACACAGAAATATGAATGGCCTTTATTTGAGAACATTTTAGGTACCTCTGAGGCCAAACCATTCAGAAGTTAGCAGTATGATACTTCAGAAATAAGTGGAGAAAAACTGTACAGTAATGACAATAAATGTTTATTTTTATATTTCTTATGTTAAATACTATGTTTAAAATGCTCTTTAAATTCACACAATCTCTGATATTCCCTTTCTGGATTTGGCATGTTATCTATTTTTAAAAAGTGTGATGGCAAAGACATCAGGCTTCAGAAGATATGAGAAAACCATGCACAATAATTGATAGTACTACCTTTAATCATTGGGAAAGAAGTATGTGTAAAAGTATTATCAAGCATCTGTTAAAGCTTTTTTGTCTTCCTTTAAATCTTTAACTGGTTGTTGGTTTTCATATTTATTGTTTTAGATTCATTAGCTTTACATATATAGTATAAAATGAGGTTTTAACAGAAAACAAAGTCTATATTTGTATTCCCTTACGATACAGATTTCAACAACTTGGTAGATTCCACCAATTTTTCTCTCTTTTCTAAAACATACCACCTGGAACTTGATTATTATTATCATTGTACACAGGAGGAAGTTAAGTCACAAAGAACAATGGCAACTTTTATGATCTCAAAGTATGGTCTGTAGAAAAGATTTAAAGAAATTTATAATATAATTTATATTCAGCCATTGCTCTTTAGTTGCTAGAACACTTGAGTGAAAATTTCCCTTAAGTCCAATTCTTCTTCAATGAAATGAAACATTCTACAATCCTGAAGCCGATTGTTATTATTTCCCAGGTGGAAAGTAATCCCAATATCTAACAAGGATACTTTGTGTGGGAAACAAAGACAAACAGCAAGTAATTCATAATATGTGGAATGGAAGAAAAATCAAAAATAATAACAGATGTATTTGTTGTCATAAAATTCTGAAATACTATAAAGTATGGTGAATGGTAGAATTGAAATGAGGTGAATAAGTGCACAGTAAACAAGGTGAAATGCTTATGCATGAATTAAATTCTAGATTTTTAGTAATTTAAAATAGTTTAAAGTCAACATGGTCCAATTTGCAAACTGTTTCATAGATTATAAATTGGAAACTTTAATTCTCTAATTCATATTTTATGTTTCAACACACATCTTAGGTATTTATAATATCACTCTTTATATAAGAAAGAAAACATAACTCGCAAACAAATTGTCATTTTCTCGAGGCTACAGGTTTATCAATAATACTATCAGGAGAAGAACAGCCCAGGTCTCAGTCCATGCTCTTTGTAGCACACCAGATTGATATTTATTCACAATTTTTTTCCTGAAAACCTTTTTCATTCAACACTGAAAGCAATCAGGTAGGACTTTTTTTTTTTTTTTTAAAGAGAGAGGGACAGTGAGAGAGACAGAGAGAGAAACAACTTTATTTAGTTTTTCACATGGCCTTAGTTGCTCCAACACTTGGTTGTGTATGTGGTCCTGGGGTTTGAAACCGGGTCCTCGTGCCTGCCAGGCAAGCACCGAAACCGCTGAGCCACGGCTCCAGCCCCAGGTAGGACTTTTGATTATGATGGAGCGCAAAAGCTGGCAAATCCTCTTCACCAAAAATCAAAAGTAAAACTTTTACAAATTGTCAAAAATAATGATGTTAAGACTTTGAAACTCAAACGAAGGCAAACAGCAAATTGAGTCATGTTAACACACATATACAAACCACACACACAATGCTCTAGAACTTTGGATTAAAACGAATTTTACATTTTTTGGGGGGTAGGTATCTGTTCCCATCCCTCCATACCCAGTTTAGTTGACATTGAGGAACTGCAAAACTTCTTGGCACAAAATGGCTGTCCACTGAGTCCTGACACAATTGTAGCATGGTTTCTTCTCTGTTCCTGTGAGCAGTCTACTTC
Organism: Aplodontia rufa; assembly: GCA_004027875.1. NCBI lineage: Eukaryota > Metazoa > Chordata > Mammalia > Rodentia > Aplodontiidae > Aplodontia > Aplodontia rufa. Next base: position 20,371 of record PVKS010020496.1, on the reverse strand, counting down.
CTTAAAATACCTGCCTGAGAAAGCCTGCAATTATAACCCCTTTCTCTGTTCCTCTGAGATGTAAATCTATACCATCCAGAACTGTCTCTTCAAGGCACTGGGAGCTATCCTTTGAAATGCAAAATGTAGGAAGATAGCTCTGTTCCCTTACTATCCAGACCTTGTGAAGGGTAAAATCCTCACTTTAATGGATGTGGTACCCAACTTGCACAATTGCCTCTTGTCATGAAGATATAAAAGTCTCCTTCTCTGGAAGATTACCAATTAACAAATTGAGTTCTTTAATACATCCAAGCACTTAAAATGTCTTCTGCATTTTGTTTCAGCGCAATTGAGCCCAGTTATTTTCTAAAGTCTCTATCCCCTCCTGCTGTAAAATCTGAACAAAATTTGTCTATACAGCCTTCAGCTAGTATCCAGTTTCATTTTTCCTTAGCAACACAGGTTTCTCAGGATGGGGCTGACTCAAAACCAGAATGTTTGCTGCTAAAGGGGATGAACTGACTTGGAGCAAAGAACAAAAATCCACACTAGTATTAATAAATCCACAAATTGGCAGGTAACAAGCAGGAGTTCTGACTGAGATAGGTTGTAGAGAATCTAGGTATTTAAAAGAGACCCAGTTACTGATCCATAGAAGGGCTAAATAAGCTCTCCATACCACCTGGATGACAGGGACAGTACAGGCATGTCTAGCAAAGCACAAAAGACTACTAGTGCAAAGTAAAACCTGAGCTAGATGTGAACATTATCTGAATTTAAAAGGATTCTCTAATTCACACATTCATTCATAGACATAGAGTACAAAATGTACATTCTGAAGCTATTGCTGTGTCCAGTCATTGTATAACTATTAGGATATGCAAGCTAGGGTACATCTCCTAGATCCAAGGATAAAAGTGAAAATGAGACCAAATGTGCATATAGAAGAACAACAGATTAAGAACTTTAAAGTTTCAAACACCAAATCAGAACCCAAAGCTTCTATAAAATATCTATAGTTCTACTGGTCGATTAAAAAGTTACAAGAGTGTTAAACATTAGAAAAGTGTGACCCATCCTCAGAACAATAAAATCAGTCAATGGAAACCAACTCTGATTGGGACCAGAGGTTGGATTTAGTATATAATGATTTCAAAGTAGTCATAATAAATATCACCAAAGAAAGAAAAGAAATAATATTTCATGTATTGAAAATATAATCACAACAACAAAACAAATGTGGAATGTGTATAAATAAATAGAAACTATAAAAAGAATGGGAATGAGATTTCTAAAATAGAAAATGAAAATAACCAAATTGGAAAATATGCCAGATGAACAATAGCAAATTAAGCAGTCAGAAGAAAGGATCAATGAACTTGATAACACATCAATAAACTACTCAATATGGTGAACACAAGGAGAAAGGTCAAGTATATACAAATTATAAGTGTATCTACACTTAAAATTACCAAACTACATGAAGAAAAAAAGGTGATGGAACTGTAGAAGAAATAGGGAATCAAAAATTATTTGCAGATTTCATTATCACCCTATCAATAAATGAAAAAGTAATGATAAAATCATCAAGGAGACATATTTTTATCAGCACATATAACTGATCTAACACATCTAGAACATTCCTTCCAGTGAGACTAGAACACAAGTTCTGGGCAGAAACACATAGGATATTTTTAAGGATAGCTCATACAATTAGAAAAAATTTTAAACAATAATAAAAATACTCATAGGATACAGTGAAAACATGGCTTAGAATAGAAACTTCAAGTATCAAACACCTACAGTAATCTAATTTTCAGAATTTATGTATATATATTGTTTCATTAGAAGCATGTTTGATTATTCAACAAATAAATTTCTTAATAAAATTAAAAAAAGAAAGAAGTTGGCAAATGAGTATGCAAGTTTTTGTCTTTAAAAAACTGGAAGGAGAAAATCAAATCCAAAGCCAAGCCAGGATAAGTAATCAATTAAGGTCACAGTAAGAATCAGTGACCAACAATACATTTTAAAAAGCAAATTAATGAAATGAGATATTTCCTGGAGAAAAATCAACAAAATTGACAAAACTTTTTAAAAGACAAATATTTCTAAATCAATAAAGAGAAAGTATCATTACCAATGTTAGAAGAAAAAAAAATTAAGACCAGGGGCTGGAGAAGTGGTTCAGTGGTTACAGCACTTGCCTTCCATGCGCAAGGATGCAGCTTAAACCTACAAAACGTAGGTCGGAGCAACAAAAGCCACATGAAACACGAAGTAAAATTGATTCCCTCTGACTCTGTCACTCTCTCATAAAAAAGAAAAAATAAAACCAGTTTAAGAAAATATTATTACCAGATTAGACAATTTACATGAGATTTACAGGAAAGATATAAATTTTCAAAACTTAACTCAAGAAGACATGGACAATGTTAAATTTAGATTTTTCCATGATGCAATTTATGTACCAAATCAGATGACTTTAAAATACTTAGCATAATTAGTCACACAAAGCCTTTCAAAGCAGAGATATCTCTAGTTGGTAGCAGAAGGAGAATCCAAAGAGATGGCTCCTATTGGCCTTGATGAAAAAGAGCAACAACGATATTGTAAACCTCAGTTGGAAAGGAGCAGCGCTCTAAATGTTAAGGGCAACCTTTTGCCTATAACCAGAAAGAAAATGGTGAACTCAGTTCTATAACATCAAGCAAGTGGATTCTGCCAACAATCTGCAAGTTTAGAAGAAGACCAAAGCTTCAGACGAGGAACATAGCACCAACAGACACACTGAGTACAGTTTCTGACACTTGAAGAGATGATTCAGCTAACTGGCCCCCCAACCCATAAAAATCAATGCATGAAAAATATGTTATATTGAATTGCTAATCTGACCATGATATTGAATTTTTTCCATATTCTGAAAAATAAAAACTTAGTTTAAATGCAATAAAAAGTAAAATCAGTACCTGAACAACAAAATATTGTTGAAAGAAAAAATAAATTATCTAAATAAATGGTGCAATGTCCCATGTCCATGAACTGGGAAATGCAATATTATTAAAATGTAAATGCTTTACAAGATGATCTATGAATTAAAATAATTTTATTCAAACTTATTTCAAACTTTATTTGTAGAATTGGTTAATTCTAAAATTTATATGGAAATGCAAAGGAACTAAAATTGATAAACTCATTTTGAAAATGAAGAACAAAATTTGAGGACTTACTTCTAACTAATTTCTATCTAATATCTAAGAATCTATGTTAAGTATTGGTAAAGGACAAGACCTTCTTATTATAGTTCTAATAATAACCAAAATCTAACCAGAAATACTTCAGTGGTGGAAGTAAAAACCAAATAAATGTGATCTACCAACATGTTAGAACACAACTTAATAATAAAGTTGTGAAAGATTCATGTAACAAGTGGACAAATTTCAAAAGGATTATGTTAAATGAAAGAAGACAAATAGGACATGTTGAATATAATGTGATTTTATGTTTTATACAATGTCCAGAAAATAAAAATACAGAGCCAGAAAACAGGATCATTGGTTGCCTAGGTGTAATAGCAAGGAAAGTTGACTAAATAGCATGAGGGAATGTTTATTACATGATACAAATATTCTAAAACTGTATTTTAATTTTGTTTACACAACTATAAATTATAGTTGTGTAATATAAATATAAAATGATATAAGTTCACTATATCATTTAAAATAGTACAAATTTCTAATGGTAAAAGTCACATAAAATTTAAAGACAGAGATCAAAAACACCTTTTAACCCTTGATTTACCATCTATTTTGGACACCACTTCAGATTTTCTTTTCAGCAGTTTCATGTGTTTGAAAGGATTGCTATTTTATGATTATCTGGTCTTAGAGGTCTTTAGAAAAACAAATAAAATGTAATTTAGAAAAAATAAACTCATTTTTTTCTTACAATTATCCTAATGGTCACTGAATTCTCTTATATATCTAACATAGAGTTTTTAGGTATCTTATTTTCCAAAATCTTGAAATATGTTGCTATTTCATTACCTTCATAATTATTTAATCATTATTCACCAACTATTACCATTTTTAAAAGTAGTAAAGTAACAGTAAAATGAGCATTGAACCTGCATTTTCATCTATCTAGTTTTTATCCCCACTGGTCTCACAGTGCAGGTGAACACAGGAGACACAAAACTTTACTCGGTATTCCTCTACCAGCCCCCAGCCTTGGTGCCCCCTGACCATTCTGCATTTCATTGAATGGAGCTATGATCTACTCAGTTCCACTGCCTAATACATGGGAGACTTCCTAGAACGCTCTTACACCCTCACTTCTCCTCTCCAATTGATGTGTGTTCTTCTAAACCCACCTCTTAAATAACGCTCTGATCACTTTTCTTCCACCGCCCATCTTCTTAACTGAAGCCACCATTGCCTCTCTTCTGGATTACAGAGCTAGGCTCATGGCTGAAGTTTTACCCCATTCTATTCTCTACTCTATGGAGACTAGAGTCAATTTTCAAAAATATGGACATAATCCTCTCTCACTGCTTAAAATTAGTAGAATGCTTTCCACTAAGTTTTGAATAAAATCTGAAGTCTTTAAAATAACTTAAGATCTGCCCTGGTTCGGTGACCACTGTTTTCCTGTTTGTCTCTTCTAGAAGCTTTTTCCCAGTGCTGACCTTCATATCTGCTGTTTCCATAACCTTGAATGCTGATTTCCATTTCCTTCCTCTGGTTGTCCTTCAGCCCTCAGGTGAGATGTCTCTTCTTCAGTGACATTTTCCCAAAGTAATCTTCCATCTCTGCTGTGTGATCTCTTATTACCACTCATCTTTCCTCTGGAGTGCTTTTTGAAAGTGTGTTTAAATAATTAATTGAATAACTTATTGTTTAATGTCTGTTTCTCCTACTAAAATGTGAGCTTTACAGAGCTTAAATACAACTTTCAAGTTTCCATTCCTGTATGCTGGCAATTTAGTGGTGCGGTTGGCTGGAACGAGAAACTGATAAGAGGTTTCACTTCAAGATGGATGTTAGTTACTTGGTGTTTGTCCTCAAGAGCCCCAGATCATTGGCATCTTTCCCTGTGTGCACTCCAGAGAAAATCCAGGGGCTTGTTACCTAGCAGCTGTGCATAAATTTCTTATATGTTTGATCAGAAAAAGAGCATACTTTAAAACCTATATTTACCTACAGTTGGCTGCTTAATATTATTTTATGCCAAATTAAAAATAACAAATACATTCACAGAGCAAATTTGTATCAAAACTGATATACTAGACCAGGAATGTAGATCATGGATTTCAGACTACTTCATAGGCATTGTAACTAAAAATTATTATTTTCTCATAGTGAGGAAATGTGGATTTGGAAACAGGAAGCTAGGCACCTTGTTACTATATTCCATCTGTAAAATATGACACATCTATAAAACACACTTCTCATACAGTTTTACTGAGGAATTAAATGAGATAACTTTTTAAATAAATTCTGAAATGCTATACAGATGTTAGTCACTATGCATAACAGTGAAAGGGGGTTGGGGGCTGAGGGAAGTAATTCTATTTTACATCCCCCAATAGACTCAGTCCTGAAATACATTTATGAATGTCAGTATCTTCTGTGGGAGTTCTGTTAACATAAGTAGAGTGTCAGAAATGCATTACTAGACACAGAAAATATTTTATTCTTAAAAATTATGTGTATTGGGGCTGGAGCTATGGCTTGGCGATTATGACACTTGCCTGGCATGCACGAGTATGTGAGTTCAAACTCCAGCACCACATACAGAACAAAGTGCCACAGGAATGAAAGATATATATATAGATAGATAGATAGATATAACTAAATAAAGATTGATTCTCTCTCTCGCTCTCACTATTCCCTCTTTCTTAAACAAAAAAAATTATGTGCATATAGCAACAAAAATGTTTCCCATCTTCAGTGTGAATGTACACACCTCTAATATCACAAACTCAACTGTTTTAATTACAAAATACAGATACTTTTCCATAACACACTCAAGTGCATATAAATACATGCATATAAATATACATGAATATATTATTTAATTCACATACAGTTCAGGTCAACTAACTGAATCAAGGTGTTTTTCTCTCCTTCAAGCCGGAGATAAGGTGTTGATTGGTCTGCCTATAAACTTCAAGTTTCAATGGCCCTATGGGATATTTAAATGGCCTGGTTAATGAGGGAGTAACAACTACTAATACAGAACCTAATGTTTCTAACTGTTAATATTGACTGATGCCTCAGAATAGAGAATATAAAAATGGCTAAATTAATCACCTACGTCATCTCCTTTGAGAATCAGTGAAATGTGTGTTCTCCAGTCTACCCCTGGAGCATATTCCAGGGATGTGAGAAAAACCGCAAATTCAGAAGTATTATGTCCTCTTCCTCATAAAATATCTGAACTACTTTATTTTTATCTGAGCAATGATGTAAAACCAATGCACTATTCTGTCCCAATGCTTATAGAATCACTGCAAGAGAAACCTTCATTTCATAACCTGTGCCCTCCTTCTGATTCATTAAGAGACACTCAGACATTTTGTGTAAATGCTTATGATAAGCATTTATTTTGGGGAAAGAAGATGAAGGTTTGAAATAGACCAGATGAATTAATGAATACTTAAACTCCTAATGGGAATATAGGAGTTGACAGCAGCAAAATTACCAAATCAGAGAAGACAAACACGAAAGTGGCACTGGATGACATCCTTAGGACCATGATTTTAAAGGGTGGCATGGAATCTTCTGCATATCAAATCAGCCATCAGGTCAAATTGTAAGTGAATTCACCTCATATGTAAAACTTTGGAATTCCCACAGAGAGGACTTGGAAGGCAAAGGTATCCCTAGGTGAGCAGTCAGTGCACCTGATTCCTGTATAATTACATGGAATGAGAATTTGATACATGACAGTAATTACCTAGCTGAAGGTGCAATTAGCCATTTGTGACCTCATTCTGAGTGGCAACCAATTAACCCTTAATGTCAAAAATGTCAACCTTCATCAACACCAAAGAGAGGTACTACACGATCAGCTAATACTTGTTCCAACCTATTAATGGTTGAATCTGTCATTAGAAATGTGAATATTTCATTTTAACATTGGCATTTATGTTAAGATGTGGATTAAGCTACATTTCTTTTCTTTTAAGACTGCATTTCCCTCCCTTTGTGTGCATAAAAATCCTTTTCTAAAGTAGGAATAAGCTTTTATATGCATATATAATAATCATCTCTCAGTGAGATAAGCCACAATCAGAGATATATAGAGAAATATAACTTGACAGTATATGTGATTTGTCATGGTTATAAAAATGTCATAGAATTTGAAAACACTTGTAACACTATCATTGTCATCAATACTTCTCAATAATTGGCCATATTGGAAATAGATTCTGGTGCCCTGTTTTTAATAAATGATTAAAAACATAAGACACTAGCCCTGGGGTTATACTTGGGAATAAACATTCTTTTTAGATTCCTGGCCCACTGCTATTATTAGTTTATTTTTCTTGTTAGTTATTAGTAACAAAGATATGAGACTTGAAAATCTATCTTATATATATGAATTTAGTTCAAATACAGAAAGTACTGTGCTTTTTCTACACAATTCCAGGGTTCATAAGAGTAATATCAAAGACTATCTTACAAATAATTAGCATTAACCTACAGCCATTTGTTCTGAAATAAATCCAATTATTAAATAAGATCAGTGTGGCAAATATTTGTCTTTAAAATTGAAAAGAAAATCTAGTACTGATATTTCATTGTTTTGGATTCATCACTGAAAAAGTATGAAATGTGCTGCTGAAATTTTGTCAGCTACTGGAGTCTTCTACTCACTCTTCAAGGTTGTTTCAAGGATCTAAACTTAATCTAGGTGATTTCTTTTTTTTTTTTTTTTATAGGGACCAAACCATTTTCTCAAGCACCTTACAATATCATCTTTCTGGAACAGCAGGTTCAAGGAAAAAAAGTGCCTAACAAATGTCACACCATATTCTTTAACTTCTATTCTTGTGAAGAATACTTCAGAGTTCTGATCTTTTTATCTGAAAGTTCAGAAAAGCTGATTATAACTTTCTCAAGATAATGACACCCCTTATTGTTTAAAATCATCCTAAAATCTATTTCAGCTAATAAACATAAGGGCAAATACACATTTTGATTTCCTTTAATAAATTATATGTTTTGTACTTTATTAAACTAGGCATCTCATAGCTTTACCATTTCCCAGCAGCTGACAGAGGAAACCACACAAAGATCCTGTGTTCAGTTCAAGATGAAAAAACACCTCTATAGATTTCATAATCTTTCAAAGTAGAAAGATGAGAACTAATGCTGGATTGAGAACTTGATTTTACTTCATGGGAATAAATAGCAAGTAGATTTTCTGGACTACCTAGTATGTTTATTTTTAATATTTTTGAGAAACTTCAATAATGTTTTACATAGTGACTGTAGTATTTTGAATTCCGAACAACAGTATGTAAGGGTTCTATAATTTCTCCCATTCCATACCAACACTTGCAATCTGTATTTGAATTTTTGGATGATTTAGTGACACTGAATATTTCTGAATTATCTGTTGGTCATTTTATGTTTTCTTTTGAGGAGTGTCTATGTATGTCTTTAGCCCAATTATAATTGTTATTATTTTTATTTTTTTTACATTTGAGCTACTGGCTTGTATGAATTTTTATGCATTTTGAATACTGACCTATTATCAGATATATGGTTTTAAAATATTTTTTTATTATGTAGGCTGCCTTTTTACTTTTTGGTTCTTGGGATTGAACCCAGGGTACTTTACCATTAAGCTATCCCTAGCACTCTTTATTTTTTATTTTGAAATAGGGTATCATTAAATTGCTGAGGCTTGTCTCAAATTTCTGATCCTCCTGCCTTGGCCTCCTGAGTGGCTGGAATTACAGGTGTGCACCTCCATGCCTAATTTTTACTTTTTTTTAAATAATGCTTTACTGAATGAGTGATTTATAGCAAACTGCATTTACATAAAACCTCTTTTGTAGAGTTTTACCAATGTTTACACTCATGACTCATGTAAACATGTTTGTAACAAAGATAACATATATCCATCATACTGAATTCTTACCTCCTCCATCTTCTCTTCTTCCCTGCCCCACTAACCACACTCAAAGTAACTACCAAGCTCCTTTTCACCAATATAAATTAATATTAACTTTATAGAGTCTTATATACAGGGAATCATACATACTTAGTTTTGTTTTGTTTCTTTTAGGGTCTTTGACAATATAACCATTTTGAGAGTTACACTTCATGTCATATTAACACATAATTTCTTTTTATTCCTGAGGGATATTCTGTTTAATCCACTAATTTTGAAAGATACCATTTGTTAATCCATTAGCAGGTTGCTTTTTACTTTGTTGAATGTCTACTTTGCTATGCAGAGCGATTTAGTTTGATGCATTATCACTAGTTTTAGTTATTGTTACCTGTGCTTTTGGTGACATATCCATGAAATCATTACCAAGGCCACTGTCATGAAGCTTTTCCTCCATGTGTTCTAGAATTTACAGCTCCAGGTTTTAAGTCTTCAAACCATTTTGTGTTGATTTTTCCATATGGTACAAGACCCTGCATTCAATTTTATTATTTTGCACAAGGACATCCAGATTTCCCATTTGTTTATGTTGTCCACCCCCTATTGTGTAATCTTGGTACCCTCACTGAGATCTTCTGAATGTAGGTGAGTAAATTTATTTATGATCAATTTTGCTCTGATGGCTTGTATCTGCCTTTGTGTCAGTACTATCCTGTTTTAATTACTATAGCTTTATAATATATTTTGAAATTAGGATATGTGAAGACTCCATTTTTATTCTTTCTCAAGACTGATATGGATATTCATGGTCTTCCACGATTCCATATGAACTTTAACATTGCTTCCTGTGATTTTTTTTGTTTTCTTTATATTGCTTTAAAAATTGACATTCAGTTTTTTGCTGAAATAGTCACAATAGCTAGGAGAAAAAAACCAATAATATGACAGGTGAATAGATAAAGAAAATGGAGCATATACATATAATGGAATGTTATTTAAACCTAAAGAAAAATTTATGCAAAAATATAGATAAAATTTGAAAACATTATGCTAAATAAGTCAGTAACAGAAAAAATGCTACATGAATCTACTTACATGAGACATAAAAATAATCAAATTCATAGAATCAAAAAGAAGAATGAGATTTTCAGGGACTGGTGGGATGTGGAAGAAGGAAGTGACTAATTAAGCCATTAGTGAAACAAGGTAAGTTTAAAGATTTGTGCAAGAGTATGCAGAGTTAATAATACCATATTCTTTACTTGAAAATGTTAGAAGGGAGACTCATGTTAAATGTTCTTAATAGAGTAAAAAAATTTTTAAGAAAAATAAGGTGAAACCTTTAGTATAGATAGTGAAGGACTGAAAATATAATACTTTAAAAAATTACTACTTCTTAAGCAAAAGCAAATCAAAACTCTTGCTTGATAATGAAATAAAATCACATGATTATAGGAGACACTCTTTGTTCAAAGGGTTATTATATTCAGATTTTCCATTTGTTTAGATTAGACATAGGAAACTACAGAACACAGATGGTAAGCCTAGCAACCATAATAGCACACAGAACCAGCTATTTCCATGCCTGTTTTAACTTTCATATCCACACCTCCAAGGCCCACACAAAGCAGGTTGGCTGCCTAACCACTTGTCCTTTCTGGTCCTCTTCAACAATGGGAGGCTGCTCTGGGCTTTCTGAATCTGGGCCAAGCACCACCATTCAATGGGCTTTCTAGTCTCTTATTCTAAATTATAGTTGTTTACTCAAACCCTTATATTTCCATGTAGCACTGTGATGGCCAAGGGAGAAATTCACACACCAAATATATATCCAAACAGTTGATTTTCACATTCTAATTAAATTACACAGAATAAAATCTGTAAAGTCTATCCAGAGTCACACATATTACACGAATGAAAGTCATTATTTCATCAATAAAGTTTTCAGAATTAGTTCATTCTATTTGCATGTTTACTGATTCAATATTTCAAAACAGTAGCTGTGAAATTTAGTTACAGCTGAAATATTTTAATTGGAAAACAAAATTTTGTCACTAGCAAGAAATGATAAATCATTTCAAAGGTAACAAAGAGATTAGTAAGTTTAGTGGCTACTACAAAAGTATACAGATGAGTTTCTGCATAATTTCAATATTTCAAATATTTATCAACATTTTAAAAAATGATAGTTTAATGATCCCTCTTTTTTTAAAGTAAGGCTTCAAGTTCTAGAAATATAATTTACACTTTCATAGTGCATATTGTATTATGGGAGATGACTTTCAAATGTAGGTAGCCACAAATACTTCTTTTGCAAGTAATAATGGAGTCTTTTTTTTTTTAAAGAGAAAGAGAGAAATAATTTTACTTATTTTTTATATATGGTTTTCACTTTTCCAACACTTAGTTATACATGTGATGCTAGGGTTTGAACCCAGGCCTTTAGGCATGCCAGGCAAGGGCTTCTACCACTGAGCCACTACTGCAACCCTTTAGAAACATTTTTAAAGATTCTAAAACTTAAAAATACATAGTGACAGAAAGTTGAAATGATACATGGCTGATAAGGGTTGGGGGTGGAGTGGAGAAGATGTGATGGCTGTATGCTCTCTGATTATCCTAAACCCATTATAAAATATACTTCAAGTGCACAGATTTTATGGTATGTGAATTATATCTCAAGAAGGAATTTTAAGTAAATGAATAAAGCCAGAAAAATAACATTAACTAAAAAAAAACACCTTCCCACTCATTTATATTTCTATCACCTAGTGAAGGAATAATCAACGTTCTTCTGCAATGAGAAATTAAAAGCCATAACTACAATGCTCATTATATCTTCCAGTTTATTATCTTAAGTTTATTCAAAACATGAAATAATATAAGAAATCAGATAAGGCTGTAGTCAAATATGAACCACCGAGTTGACTTTCACTATGTATACTTTATAAACATTTCCTGCACTACCATTAAGAGTAACCAGAACCTACCCAGGCTTTTCAAATCTGAATTCCTGTTGCAAACCAACTTGCCAAGTACCACTGCCTCCTATGCCATAACAGACATGTCTGTTCTCTTTCTCCAACAAAATTTTCTCTTTCCCACTTATAATGTAATTTGTAGATTCTTCAATGTTCACAAAGCTCCTCTCCCATTTCTCTTTTCGCTCCATTTTCTGACCATAAATAATATGTACTCCATTCATCTTCTGGAGTCATTCTGTAAGGATACTAATCAACAGTAATATTTAATTATTGATATCATTTGGAAATGATCAAATGTATTTCTAAATATTTAACAAATGATATCTAAAATTTTGACATATTTATAAAGCATTTATTTATTATGTCCAAAAATATTTAAATTTATTCAAGAAGAGTGAATATGATTTAATTTTATTTCTCATTCCATAAAACAGACATACTAATTAATTAAGGTACAAGGATTTGCAAAAATGAGTGAATGGGTCAAAAAACAACTAAAGTAGTTTACCTAGGGAAATAATGTCATTTGATAGCTGATTGACTTATTTGACCTCACCTTCAAAAGTTGTTAATTCCCTACCAAACCATAAAGATGAACTACCAGTAGAAATCAGATTAAGACCTAACAAGGCTGGACATTATCTCCTGTGGCATCAGTGTGTCACAGACTCCAATACACCTAGACTATAATACAACATCATGTACACCACAAAAACTGAGATTTCAGGACTGTTACTCATAATTTAGTCAAGAAGCTGACCTTTATGATAAATTATATTTAGGAACTGCTTTGTTCCTTATGCTCAAATATTTATATTGAACATGTAATCATCATCCACAGTTTAATGTCATAGAAATCAGCTGTTATCAATTCAACACCTCTCCAACTGTGCTAAGTCACACAAAGGTGAGGTGAGTCTACCATCAAATATCCTGGGGTTTTGCATCAAGCAGGCAATAGAGTGCCCACAGGCTTTATTCATATAATGTTTCCTTAGTCATTCATAGCTCATTATTGGGAGTGAGAGAATGAAAACTTAGTATTATGTGAGATTTTTTTTTTCTGTTTGAAGACTCAGGGATCTCTAGGAAAATGTTACTGTTCCAACAATAAACAAACACATTATGTGGAAGAAAACCTCTAATCCACTTATTCTCTTGTGTCTATCATCCATTTACTAAATTTCAATTTGCAACATTCAGTTTAAAAAAATAAAAGGTTTGAAAGGCTAAAGAGAATTTAATTTCAAGATATTTATGGGTTTTTTTCTCCATAGGGTATCTTAACAGCATGAGAAAATCTAGGCTATTGCAGGATATAAATCATATATACACACACACACACACACACATATATATATATATATATATACACAGACAGAGACACATATCATCTATGTTACAATATAGATATTACAAACAGACAAAATATAGGTAAATATTGATATAGATACACTTATATAGGTATTTTACATCAATATATATCCACATTTACATTTACAATAGATTTATAATTTACAAACAGCATTGAAGGGCATGTAAAGGCCTTATAAATATCTTTATGGTTTGAAACAGTTTGATCTATAGTTTATTAATTGAAATCAGAAGCACCTTGAGTGTTTTCTCTTGCATAAAGAAATGTTGGAAATATTTAAAAAGCCCAATTACTACTAGTTTTAATAAAAACACACAAGAGAAGTTGCATATATATGTCCTAAGATATTTTTGGAATACTGTTATCTTTGAAAGAATACTCATCAACTCCTTATGAAGAATGAAGCTATTTTATACTTCTTTTAAAAATCAGATTTAAGGGGCTGGAGTAGTGGCTCTGAGGTTATGGCGGTTGCCTGGAATGTGCGAGTATGTAAGTTCAAACCCCAGCACCACATACACAACAAAATGTCTGAGGAGTGAAAGCCACATGAAAAACTAAAAATTGATTCTTTCTCTCTCTCTCTCTCTCTCTGTCCCCTCTTTCTTTAAAAAAATAAAATCAGACTAAAAAGAATTAAAAATGTATGAACAATTCCTTAAAATTCTTGGAAAAAAAAACTCGTACTGCCAAAATGGAACAATAGAACTTTCACAGAAAAGACCTATTTTGGAGGAAAATTTTTTCTATTTTATAGTTTTCATTAACACTTTCAGTTTAGTCAACATGGCAATCATGATTAAGAACACAATCTTTGAAATGAGATTTCCTTGGAATAACCCCAGCTCTACCACTGGCAAGTATGGGACTGTTTCTTCATCTATGGACTGTAGTAATGGGGCTGGAGTGGTGGCTCAGTGGTTTCCGAGTTTGCCTCGCATGCACAGGAACGCGAGTTCAAACCCCAGAACCACATACACACTGAAGTGTCGAGTAACAAAAGCCACATGAAAAACAAAAACTACTGATTCTCTCTCTCTTTCCCTCTCTCTCATTGTCCTCTTTCTATTTAAAAAGAAAATATTTTTTTTAATTTTTTAGAGAGAAGGACAGAGAGAGAGAGAGAGAGAGAGAGAGAGAATCAATCTTTCATTGAGTTTTCCACATGGCTTTTGTTGCTCTGACACCCAGCCGTGCACGTGGGTGCTGGGGCTTGAACCCATGTACCTTGCGCATGCCAGGCAAGCGCTACAACCACCGAGCCACAGCTCCAGCCCCAAAAGAAAATATTTTTAAAAAACTAATAATGACACAATTTTTCAAAGATAAACTCTGGTTCCTAATATCCATTTTAACTTCCTTTCTTAGTAGAAACCTATGAGGTTTTGCTGGTCATTTGAATATCCTACAGAGTTAAAATTCCTAGGCTTCCTTGCAATCTGGGTAACCATTTGGCTGAATTTATATAAACAGTATATAAGAAGCAATGAATGTCTAGCTCTCTTCTTAAAGACAGGTAGCACACCTATTTGTCCCTTTGTTCCTGATCACTTGTTAGAATCAACAATAACTAAAGCAGCTTATTTGACCCAGAAATAGATGCTGCCCGTTGAGAATGACAGAGCCATCGCGTTGTCTGGGTGTCTGCATGATGGCGTAGAGAAGGGCCTGTATCTCAGCAGGAGCTATTGAACAAGACGGAAAGAAAGATTTATCTTCTCCATGTATGTAATTTTGTGCAACTTCTTCCAGGAGCTTAGACTGTGCTTGCACTATAACTACTATATTACTACATATTATTATAAGAAGGAAATGACATTCTATATATAAAGCATGAAAAGCAATACTTAGAAATACTAAGTTCCATAGAATTGTTTGCTATTATCCTTTTAATTTTATTACCAATTTTTTTTAATAACAAGCAACCAAAAATATCCTTGTACGAAGAATTCAGGATTATTTATATTATTAAATACAATCCCAACACCCATGATTAAGTACTTACACTTCATCTATATAACAATGACCCAAGATTTATCTTATTTCTAACCATAATACAAAGGACAGGGAAAATAAAGTAAGATTATTTTGAAAAATAGCATTATATTTATTTTATTATTTCTTTTTTCTAATGAATTCAAAATGTAAGAGAAAGTTAAAATAAAGGAAGACTTGATTAATAATGTGGTCCTCTGGACTTAGTTTTGCATACCAGCTCTGAAACTTACTGCCTGGCAAATCATTTGAATTAGCTGAATTTCAGTTCCTCACCAGGAAAATGTCAGCAGAAATAGTACTTTGTTCCCCTGGCATTTCACTACTTCTCCATGTCCTTTCAGTTCCTCACCAATTTGTAGCAGCCACACCTCTAGATTCCAGGAGTAGAACTGGCTGGTTTAAGCCAGTTTGGGTGATCACAGCTGCCTTGCTGCAGGCAGGCATATATGTAATCAAGCCCATGAGCAGATAACTTCTGTGGCCATTGGTCTGAGTGTAGAGGCAGGGTGGTTTAGGGAGAGTAAAATCAGAAGGAAGCTCAGTACAGATGATGGTGTACAGAGAACCATTGCCTCTTTGTCCTCAAGTGGCTTAAGGAGGTGAGCGCTCTAGCTGTTGCTTGAAGTCATTGCACAAACTCAATACAAAGCTGAAATTCACATAAAAACATAGTCTAGGAAAACAAAATCAAGGGCAGAGTTCTAAGGGACCCAATCAAACTCTGGACTTTTCAGTTTTGTAAAGAGCCTGTAAAGTTTTAACCAGTTTGATCTGGACTTTATTGTTAGTAAAAATCATAAGTGTATTATCTCTCATCACATTTTGTATAAATAAAATATTGTTGGAAATGGTGATTTGCATATTTTAAAAGCTCAATCACTACTGTTTTTTGTAATAATAGGAGTGATCATATTTATATGCCCTGAGATATTTTCAGAATGCTATTATCTTTGAAAGAATTCTCATAAGTATTTATATAGAATGAAGCTGTTGTATGTTTCTTTTTAAAAAAATTACCATATGTCTTTTCCAAAATACCAAATATTATGTTAGATCCATTATAAGACCACTAGAATGACATACACTGCCCAAGAAAACAGGAGGGGCTCACTTGAACAGAATTTTTAAATTTTATTTTCATGTCAAACCCCATTGAATCCTAAATTAAACTAAATCTAACTATAGTTCTCCCATTTCAAACTGTTTTGGGCAGTTAGGAAATTTCCTGCCTAAACTTGGAAGGGTTGAAAATGGCCGGTTGTGAACTTTGCTTCTGAAATCATTCAAAAAGAACTCAAACTGGGTAAGCAAAGCAGAGAATAATAGTAAATGCCTTCTATAAAATGGTGAACTACAAGATGAAGAGCAGAGGGGTACTGGGAGAAAGGAAGCTTGGCTTTAATTAAAATGGAGCCTTGGGAGTTAAAATGTTGCTATTTCTGAAAAGACAAATCCAGAGGGTGATATTTCAATGAGGCATAATCTTAACCTTTGGCTGAATATCACGCTAGGAGAATGCTTGAGCAGGCATGGCCTTGTGGCTAACGGACACCTAGCACACACAAAGAACTTCCCATCACAGACATTGGAATCCAGGCATCTCTTAAATAGTCACAGTAGAAAAATGCACATAATGACTGTGGTGCTTTTGTTACCTTTTCTTCTTTGATGATCTGACCAACCCTACTGACCACTGCAGGCTACTGTGTAAAAGTAGCTTTGCTTACAGATAATAAGTGTCACCATAAGAATTCCAGGTGGGTAGAAACCAATGGTAATACATGGAAATAGAAATGTTAGTTTCCAAAATAAGTTAAAAAATATATGGAATCAAAATAAATATGGTACAAGTCAATCACATAGAAAAGCAGCATTAGTAAGAGCAAATGGCATATTATATAGGAATAAAATGGCATGTGACACTTTCAAAATAAATGAAAAAAAAAAAGGAGTGGAATTTCTTTCACTTTCAATTTCAATTCCTTTTCCCCATAACCAATCTGCCTGTGTTTAGTCAGTGCATAAAAATCATGGGTTCTGAATTCACTCTTAGACTTTGTATTTTCTAACTGTGCAATATAACCTCTCAATTTTAGTATATTCATGGTAAAAGTAAAGATCTCAATCTCTTAGGGCTGCTGAGGATTAAGAAAATGTAAAAATTCACATAAAGCCTACAAAGGTCAGGCCAGAGAGGTGTTCAGCATAACAAAAACAAATATGTTGGATCCATGCTCATAAGACCTCTACACTGTCCAATTCCTGGTTTACCAGCAAATGTAGACATCCATACCTAAAATGCAAGAAAAAAAAACAAGGAAGTTCTTTGTGAGGATAAATCATAGGCTAGGCTGATCTTATCCATTGTAAATAACTTCCACATCCATGGGTCCAAAGAGGAAGAATGTGATCTTAGTGGACAACCAGTGTGGTCTTTGCCACAAGTAGCCCTTCTAGCCTTTACAAAAAGTATACCACCAGTCTTATCAAAGTCTAGAATCTAGAAGATTTGGAAACATCCCCAGCAGCTCTGCTTTTGATTCTACATAATCCAACAACATATAAAGTAAAATACAAATTCTTTGATCCACTCTCCTCAGCATGAAACATGGGTAAAATAAAGGGTGACACAAAAACACTATAGTAAATACCCCCAATTCTGAAGCAGGAAAAAAAAAAGTTACTAGATGCAGTATCACTTGACTCCTGTAGGGTTCAATGCAATGAATCCCTTCACTGGAAGTGGGAAAGTTTCTTTTTATCAATCCTACCTCATGCTTCATTGTACTTTCTAATTCGCTTTCTAGTTCCTTTGATTCCTGAGGTTTTCTGAAGTTTGGTTATGAAGTAAACTTTTTTTTTTTAATTTTACTCGTTCTTATGCTTGCTATAGGGCTCAGTCTCTATTTTAATCTAAGAGTTTTAAAAGGTCTTTGTTTCACAAAGAAGTTTTCACTTTTATCTCAGCATTTAGGGTCCATTGGTCAATGGTTTTCCCAATCATTTAAGGATTTTAATCTCAAGAATTTGCCTTCCTTTCAATCTCTTTATGGAGACCACCCAACTCCTGCCTGAGCTTACTATTTTGCCACACCCTGTCAAAATTCAGAAGCTACTAACACATTAACATCTCTGGGGTTTTCCCAAACTTGCTCCATAGACCTATTAACTTGAGAAATAAATTAATGTCCTAGTTACGACAGGCACGATTATACAAAAAAAAAAAAAAATTGGCATAGCATAACATGGGTCAGTGGATTTCCAGCCTGCTGTAAACATTTGTTTTACCATCCAACACATGACTAATAAGCCAATGCAATGCATGTTAGCACTTTCATTATGTTTTTAAAATCACCATAATTCAAGTTGTTAACATCATTAAAATAGAGCTTGCTAACTTCTAATTTTTGTAGACTCCAAAATTTCATTGTCTTGATACATCAGAAATTTATTTTCTTCTCATGTCACAGTCCTGATGGGGAGTCAGGAAAATAGCATACATTTCTCATAGTAGGGAAGGGAGACCAGAAAGCAGTATGCGCTCCTCTGAAACTAACAGGGTTTTAAGAACTGGGGTGATAAACAGATAGTTAAAGGCAAAGTAAACTTCTTATTTTCATGACAGGTCAGTAGTTTTACAACTTGTAACAAGGCACTCAGCAACTTCTAAGTTAGGCTTCTACAGAACTGGGAGACAGAAGTCCTATCTTCCTTGATGATTACATTTCAAAGAGATGGCCCCTTGGTTCCTCAGAAAGACATTTTTTGGTTGTAAAACTGGCAATAAGCTATAAAAAGATGGTGTCTCAAAGAAGCATAGAAATAATTCACAATTACAATTTTCTGAAGCAAATGCTGTGAGAAAACAGAACAGGGGCATAGAGTGTGAAGAAGTCTATTTAAAATTTATACAAAGTGAGGGGAACATCAAGGCCTTGGCCAACAGTTACCCAGGAAAAATGTTTAAAAAATCACTTGTCACCATTACACAAGTGTCTAAGGTCACCGGACAAGGTACACAGCATGGGAAAGCTGATTGCCTGTTTAACTTCACTTTCATTCACATGTCATTGAATACTCTTTACATAATTAATTAAAATTTAGTAATCTCTTGTACCTAACTGCAGAGGAGCTGCAGCAACACGTCTGTGAGCACGAAAAGTGATTTTGATAGCTACCTGACTTTCTCATCCATCAAAAAGAAAAGAAAATGGTTAAGTATAAGCATACATGAAAATCTTTCCTTTTTCACCTGAAGTAGCAACAAGCACCACTCCTTACCTGGTCAGGATGCCAGGTAAGGAGTATTTAATCTAGGAAGGACTACTGAGTGAAAAGTAAATTTAACAACAATCAATAGGGCATATCAAACCAGCATGAAACCTTTATAGAGAGTAGACTTTAGGAGAACACTGGAGAAAAATCATACATATTTCAGATTAAGTATTTTAGCTTTCAGGAACAGAAGCCAAGTTTAGGTAATGCATTCAGGAAAGAATATAGAAAAGGATATTTTTTTTTTAAATATTAGGTAGCTCTTTCAATTTCCAAAAGTCTTAAATAAGAGTATCCAGTTAGAAATAGTTCACTAAATCAAAAGTTTTACTGTGAACAAACCTCTGCTAGATCCAGTGACAAGAGGCCACAGGTTCCTGATGATTCTACAAACACTGAATACAGGAAGCTACCACTAGAGCTAATGTTACCATTGATTATGATAGATGGTTATAGTTACTGCCACCACACCCAAATAAATAGCTTTGTGCTTGCTTCCTCGTTTCACTAGTAACTCAAAGTATGGAGTAGATGCACCAAAATGATTGACAGTAGATCACAGTTTCTCATTTTAGTTGCAAGAAAATCTTGGAAAAGGAATACAATCAGCTCTACACATCTGTAGTTT